>JAYJMB010008182.1:0-51853 GCA_036873735.1 Pouteria campechiana
TAACACCAGGATATTCTCTATCCCTAGCAACCTTTGGTTATATTATAAAAGATACATTATTCATTGCAATCCAAGGGATGATCGCTATCCCCAACATTCATGTATTCATAAAGTTAAATATACATCATTCTTTAAAATAGCATGGGATATTTACAATCCCTTAAACAAAACATGCATGCTCGAAAACAAAATAACAGGATAACTATTATCCCCATACATTCATTCAAACACAATAGAGGGTGCTTACTTAGCTCCTAACAAATCATCATATACTTCTCAAGTTCCATGACTTTCATTCTTCTCAGATGATCCTATAGAGAGCAACAATCCCATTCATTTACAAGACAATTTAACCTATTTTAAATACTTTTCAATCATGTTATGTTAACACCTTTTTCATATCCATGCACAAGTTACAATTTGATTAGTCACTTAAATCACTTCCCTTTTGGAAGTATTTTTTATCAAATATGTGATAAACACTACTTGATTTAGGGTTTCTAAACAAGGCATAAAAAAATCTTCATTTCTTACAACATTCACTTTATATACACATGATTATCATATAAACATCTTTAAAATAACTTGATTAAACTTTTAATTCAATCAATTCATGGCTCACATAGCCCATATACAAAAATCCTCTTTAACCCCTAATTAGGGCAAAATCAAAAATATTTCACTAGTCCAAATCACCCAATACTAGTCCCAAACCATCATAATACATGCATTAATCCTTTTCCTCCATGATTATTACTCATAAGCTACAAAATTAGGGTAAAATCACTATTCATAATTAGCATGAAACCTTAGGTTAGGATAAAACATCAATTCTATTGCCCAATTATGTTTCAAAACATCATTAAGCATGAATAAAGTGTTTTCCCCATGATTTTAATACCCAAATCCATACTTTTTTCCAAATTCCATGATTTCTAAAACCCTAGTTAACATAAAATTCAATTTTTGATTAGGGAAAAGTGATTTACCATCATATTCTTGCGTGATTTCCTCCCATGGACAAGAATGATTTCCTCCCATGGACAAGAATCTAAGCTCAAAACTTGACGTAACACACTCCATTTGCAAGAAATCTGATTTGCTTCCTTTTTTGACCGTTTAAATGTCGAAAACCCATCCCCATATACAAGTTGGGATGTTAATCTAGCTTAATCATCATTTTCTCTAGCAAAATGGCCAAGATTTAGGCCTAGATGGGGTTAGTGTAGAGGGAGGAAGAGAATAGATAAGACCAGGGTGAAAGCAGAATGGGTTTGGTCAAAAAAGTTGGCCACCCATTTTATATCGCCGATCGGCACTGCCGGCACCAGAATCCTACATTGTGGTGCCAACCTCGCTGCCGCTTGCCTGTGCTTCCTCAATCGACTGGCACCACCGGCACCAATTTCGCTGGCTCACCTATATACCTTGATTTTTTTATCCCTTTTTATCCCTTCTTTCCTCATTCTTTTTTCATCAATTGTTCCACATAAAAATAACATAAAAGACACTAAAATTTTACCTTAATTAACCTATAAGCATGTCAGCTAATCATGCACATGTGATTTTAATTGGCACAATCTCATGAAACTTTTATGCAGTTCACATATACTTAAATCGATCCTTGCAAAACAATTTCTCTATTAATCAAGTACGTAACCAAAATTAACACCCTAGGTGTTACAGACTCAGACTGGAAAATCTATTCACCTACCATGGACTCAAACTCAGACTGGTGAATCTTTCTCACCTACCCCAGAATCAGACTCAGACTGGCAAATCTATCTCACCTATGCTTGACTCAAACTCGGACTAATGAATCTGTCTCACTTACTCTTGACTCACCTTTTTTTGTGTGAAATGTTATAAAACCCTAAGAGTAAGTAACATAAGCCATTTAAGCCTTCACTCCAGACACTGATGCCTTCACTCCTCTCCTGCTCTCATCCTCATGCTCAGAAGAGATGATTTGAGTTCCTACTTTATTCAAACATCTCCTTGTTGCTCAAATCTCTGTTTGTGCTCTTCCAGTACTCTCTGCTTCCCTAACTGCAAAATCTCCAAATTTCATCTCCTCCTCACCATCCCAATCCAAAAACTCCTTGTCCTAAATTCCTTTTTACTACAAGATGGCCACATCCACTAAAATTGTAAGAACAAGAGAGAGAGAAGAAGAAGAAGAAGCATTGTCATCATAGAGAAGAAGGTTGAACGATAACTATCTGTTAGAGGTATGTTTTCAGAATAATGAATTTGCTTACCAAAATTTTACGAATGTGTATGATAAGAAAAATGTAGTCAAAGGAAGAGTTTTCTATTTTGAAACACTGGGAGAAACCAATATGAATTTAGAAGTAAGTGGATGGATTTGCCACTAGGGATGAACAAACTTTCCAATTTGTAGAGAAAAATATTATGAAAGAATGGTAAAAATATTATTTTACAACTATGACTCAAAGCTAAAGAAGTCATGGATTGGAGATAAAGAAATAGACTTGTCTTTAGAAAGCATAAGGGAGTGCTTGAATCTCCCTACAATTGAAAGACAAGAAGTGGAACTGCCCACATCTAGGGCAAAGATATTCTCAGACCTAGCTAGGACACCGATACACCATGATGTGCAAAGCTTGCATCCTAGCTATATGGATAAAGATTTGAGGATGATACACATCTTGATTATCAACAATATTTATCCAAAAAAATGCTGGCAGAGACAATATTTATAAGAGAGATGCCAAAATCTTATGGGCATTGAAGAAAGGTAGACTTGGCAAAGACAATTTTTGTGCACTTATTTCAAGTCAAGACAAATAAAAGATTCCCTCTTCCTTACGGAATGATCCTCACAAAATTCTTAAGGAGAATAAGAATTGATCTGTCAAAATAAGATGGAGGAGTCAAGAAATCAGATGTACTGAGTAAAGTGACCTTGAGTAAACTTGGAGCCAAAAGATCAAGACCATCCAAAAGAGCAACAACCAATCAAGGGAAATGATGAAATAACTATCCGTACGATCAGAGAGAGAGAAGCTGAAAAAATAGAAGATCTTGCTCCTTGCGAATTGAAAAAAATAAAAGAAGAAACAGTATGGAAAAATCTAAAGATAATTTCCACTATAAGGATGAAAGAAATAACAATAGAACCAAGAGAAGAAGAAGAGGAAATCCCTTCTACATTTAGAGAAGCAGCATCAAGAATAGTTGAAAAGTTAAGAGAAGAAAGAGATTTGGGAGAAGAAATTCAAACAGAAGCAGCAAAGATAGTAACAGTCCACTCTCCACCTCATAGTCTCATAACCACTCTTACACCATTCAGACCAACCCATTTTTCTTCACCCACCCAATCTTCTCCACAAAGCCTTGAGGGAAGGCTCACTAGGATAGAAACCTCCATCTCAAACCTAACCCATAAGGTGGAATCAGTGGAACATAAGTTAGATAAATTGATTTCCTTAGTAGAATCTCTTAGAGCCCAAACACATACAACCCAAACCACCCACTTCACCTCCACTACCTGTATCCTCTCCTTAAACAATTCCTACACCTCAACCTACCACACAGTCTATATCCCTCACTCTTGTTAAAATCCTATAGTCATCTCCTCCTCCATCAGAATCAGCTCCTTTCCCTACTACTCAGCCTATGCCTCCTTCATCCCAAAAACTCAGCCCATAGTTCCTCCTCAACCAAACCAACAATATCCTCAATCTCGTAGGCATTTTACTCCAGTACCTATAGTTCCCACAATTTTTAGAGGAGTACACTTTTCAGAAGCTTATGTTCCTACTAATGAGTGTAAGTTAGGCATCTTACCCACCATAATAATAATGTCTAAAACCTATCAATTTTAGTATCCCAAACTTCCAAACCCCACATCCTTAACTCCTAAAAATCGATAATTAAAAATGATCATTGGAGAAATTGAGCATAGGCTACTAATAAATCAAATGGTTGCCTTCACTCTCCAAACTTAAAATAGATCCTTTAGTCTTCAATGCCTTCCCTTTCTAGAGTTTGAAGACCAAGAGTTCCTTAATAGCATTACAACAATGAAGAGTCCAACAAAACACTTCCAAATGGAAATAAAATTATAGATGAGATTATGGAAAATTGTGTTTCACCTTCTACCTCCTATCTAGTTCCTCCACCTCAACCAAATTCCTCCATTCAATTTGAAGAGTCCATAAAACAAAGGATGACATTTCATGTTGTGAGTAATACATAAAATCCTAATTTCATTTACCTACCAAAGGATGTATATATAAAGCGCAAGAAAATGCACAATGACACATACATACTTAGTTTGCCTCCTCCTTTCTCAGAACTCTTAGATCCTTTATACAAAGAGAAACTAAGAGTTATTGTCACTCCCAAAGAACTTGGAAAATCCAAACACAAAGTCTCCACCTCTCTTCCTCAATCCTCTAACTCTCTAACAAAATCCTCTTTGACCCTTGCACTCCTTTCCCTTATAGATCCTCGTTCAACACTTCCTTCCTCTACTCATCCTTCTCCTCCCAAGTCCAATCTCTCCCCTTCTTCATCAAAGCCTACCTCTACTAGAGTCAAATGTCCTATCTCCAAGTCCAAACCTTGTTGTCCCAAAGACAAACCATCCACTACAACTGAGCCTATTCCCATGCCTCCCAGTATTGAACCCATCATTATGCACCATGAAGAATATTAGGCTAGGGTGAATGCCAGCAAAAGATCAATTCTTGATAAGGAACCCATCTACTTCCCTAAGTTACTAAACCCTGAAATCCAAGCCAGGATTCAAATTGATCCTTTTTTAGTTTGTCATTACCCATCTTCTCAAGAAATTCTCCCAGCAATTTCCAAAGACTCATGCTCCTTACCTCTTCTTCCTTCTCCTCCAACAAAACCAAGAAAAACCAGAGCCCCAATAGCCAAATTCGCTCCTAAGCCTTCCTCTCCAAATCCTCAGATTCCTCACATAGTTCTAAGTCTCTCGGTCCCACTCTTATGACCTATGATCTTTACTAAAGGAGGACGACTACTAACACACAAGCAATTCTTCAAGGAAAAGCTCCCCCTTTTCCAAAGTTGTTGGATCCTACTCATAAAGCTTGAATAAATTTTCTCAATTCAGACAAAGAATCCAAGCCCAAAAAATTACTTGCTGTATAATCTCTCTTTAGGAATTAAATTTTCTTTATTATATACTAATAATATTCTATTTTTTAATAATTGATGTATGTGATTCAATAATGTATATTTTTTTCATCAATGGAATCTTATTCACCTCAGATACTGACACATATTTTCTAACTTCTCAAGTTTGAGATTATATTTCAGACATTGCCACTTCATCTCTAGACATAGCTAAAGACTCTTTATAAAAGTAAATGCAAAATCACGCCTACCCAAGTTTGAAATTTAATTTCAAACATGGAGAATAGTTTTCAAACAAGACCAAATACAACCTCAAATATTCTCAAAACCTCATTGATGATGAGTGATTCTATTACTGCTTTTTCCCTGATTTGTGAAGCCAGTTTTACCATTTTCAATAGGCTCCAATTTATGAATGATATTTTACATTCTCTCCTCAAGTACATCAAAGGCAACTTGAATATGTTCACCTATGTTTGGTTATGATTATGGAATTGAGTGCCGCGACATCTAATTTGGATGTCAAGACATCCACTTATTGTTTGGTTGCTGCTTTGGATGAATGAAATAAGTGTCGCGACATCAAAATTGGATTCCGCGGCATATAAACACTGGACCTTATTGCTGTCTTGGATGAATGAAATGAGTACCACGACATTAAATTGATGTCATGACATATGATTTTAATTGCAAGTTAATAAAATTTTAATACACAGGATGATAATGTTGAATAAAAAGTAATGGAATTTGAGCTCTTCATTATTTATTTATTATACCTTGCCTTATTTTAATGATTTAATTCTTTTAAATCAAATCGCTTATTTTTGTCTCCTCTATGAAAATATTTCTAACAACATGTATGTATTAAATCATAATGGAAATTTTTATCTCCTCTTTGGATCTTTTGCTGATTTGGGTTTGGTTGACAGTTGCAGTCCATGGAGCATGAAATGTCTCATTCATCCCGACTGACTGATCCTTTTGCTTGAAGAAGCATTTAAGGTTGTGCTCATTTGGATCACGACAATCTAAACTATTTGTATCCCTCCATGCTCCATAGCTTATCTCGCACCAACTAGCAAACCAAAGATACACATATTGCTTGATTCTAGCTCCTTCTAACCATCCTTTTGGAAACATTTCTAGCACATTGCACACTGCACCCTTTTCTTCCTCTCTCGGATAAGCTAGGGCGCAGGCGTGAAATGCAAGTGTGGATAGTCGTGCGAGTTGTAGAGGGTTGTGAGTCTTCATAATTCTACTTTTTGCCATATTTCTGGACTAACAAAATTCATGGAGGGCTAGGATGCAACTTCCACAACCATGCAGCTTCAGATACCCCCACACCGAATAGATTCCATATGGGGCTCCTTACCAAAGTAGGTCCCATATATATATATATATATAAGATGTTTTATGCATACAAGTTTTTAGCCTATGTTTTTTCTCTTTGACTCCCACTCAAAGTCACCAGCTCATATATTTGAGAAACAGGTCACTAGTTGACACAGAGATGGCATTACCTTTGGAGCCTCATCAACTTCTAATGGAGACATACCAATTAGATGTAATAATACTAGTGCCATATGCTTATCAACCTTGTTTTGAATTCATGAACCAAACATATAATGATTAGGCACCATTTCATTAGAGATCATGTAGAAAAGTATGATATATGTTTAGAATATGTGCTCACAAATGCTCAACTTGTAGATATTTTCACTAAGCCATTACCATTAGAAACCTTCTACAACATTAAAAGAGAATTAGATACAATCAGTGTGAATGTATAAATATAAACATTTGATATCTCTATGTTTAAAATTATTGTGTGAATAAAATATTTTGATTTGTTAGGATTCATTTAAAAGACACACTCCAAATATCTAAAGTTCTACTTTGTCTCAAACAATTAATTTTGTCTGAAGTTTAATGACCATTCCATTTCGAATAAAGCTTCCATCTGAAGTTATTAATCCACTAATCTTTGTCCAAACCTTTGCCTATTGTCCAAAATCTTCATTTCATACAATATACATCATCCAAAAAATTATTCCTGAGGTTACACTTCACTTTCTTGCTAGATTAAACTTACAGTTGTTGCAACTCACATCATATTCTATTTTTGGCAAATATTTAATCACTCTTTCTCTGAAATCATAACAACTACCTACTTATTCTCCCACATCTAATCTATATCAATCCATATTTTGCATCCTACACTGCCATTGCTAAGAAGATGGAGAAGTCTAGCCAAGGAGATTTAGGAAGAATGTGAAGAGGGAAGCAAAGAGAATCAGAGAGTAGAAAGCAATTGAAGAAACAAAGAATGATTTCTCACATTCTTCAACTCTCTTGGTGGGATGATGCTAATACTTTTGATCGTGGCAATGCCATCTTCGATCTATCTAGTTGGAAGCATGTCTCTTCAAAATTAGGCCTTATTGAAAATGATCTTCATATTCATCTCAGCTAGATAGCCCTGAATCCAACTTTACCACCTTCTAGGGCACTTGAAGAGTAGGGGTAAGGATGGAACAAGTATTTTACATTCATCTCCAACCCCTTGGCTTCCCATCCCCCGTCCATTACTTGGGTCTCTCACACTTGAAGAAACCTCTCCCTAAGTGATGGATGCATGCCTCCACTCACCTTCAAATTTCTTCAAAGGATCATAATTGGCACCTCCCCTCTGCACTTAGAATGACTATTCCTAGGCTACTCTACTTTGTATTTTGGATGTTAATATTCTCTAATTTATCTCTATTTGTACTGAAATGCAATGCAAAGCAATGTTTGTTTCTATGAAATATTTGTTACATATGGGACAGTGTTTTTCTTTCTTGATTATGACAAAAAGGAGAAGAAAATATCATGTAAAATTATCTAAGTAGGATAATATATGTGAAAATAACAATGGGAGATTTATCAATTAATCAGAAGGAGAAAATAGCAATGCTTAATGATGTGATTCAAAGGAAAATAGAGATAGCTTAATATATACTCACTCATTCAGGGGGAGATTATTCTTTTGCTTATAATGAGATAATTTTTAATCAAGTTTTGTCATCATCAAAAGGGAGGAGATTGTTAGTGTGAATGCATAGTTTTGATGACAAACAAAACTTGATTAGGTTATGTACTAATGAATATCTACCAAGTGCTTAGTATGCAAAAATAGATTGCAGAAATATAAAACTTGTAGACAATCAATATGCATGAGGATAATATCTTGGAAGAACAACAGAGGAGTCGGAATGTGCTCTAAGATGTCTATTTCATCTTGATGGAAAAGACAAATGCTTCAGAGAATGCAAAGCTTAAGACAAACCTGAAGAAGCAAATACTTCATTCAAAACCCAAGTCATTCGACTTCCTCCCCAACTTGAAGATTTGTCAGAAATTAAATTCAGACAAATGCCTAAATGAAAGAGATTTGTCCGACCATGTCAACCGACTTTGTCTGCAACTTGAAGTTCATCCAAAATTAACTTCAAACAAGTGCGAAGTAATATGACTTTGTTCGAATGAGAGAAGTTGAAAAGCTAAAGAGAACTTCATATAAAATGTAGTCCAGAATGAAGAGTCAAATGTGTCTGAAACTAACTTTGGACAAAGCAGTTGAAAGCAAAGTTTGTTCAAAGTCAAAACTCAAACAATATGACTATCCAAACAGAGTGAGCTGAAGTCCTTGTCCGATATTAACTTTGGAAGAAGCATGATCTTCCCAAACTCTCTTCAAAAAATTTGAATCATCTAGCTTCATCTGAATTTAATAAGCCTCTTTCTAAAACAATGATTCAACTGGCCCATTACAGCAGTTCTTTGTCCAATGCTTACCCAAACTAGTAATTTCTCTTCTCCTTTGGCACTTTAGACATTCCAGTTGATAAAAAATAATTAGAAGACAATGTTTTTAAATGAGAGCTAATCATAATGATCTTCTACATTTAATGGAGGTCACCAACCATTAATGGCTAGAATTCAAAGCTAATATAAATGAGTAATGGTGGGATGAAGAAGATAACCAAGAAATATCAAAGTACTTTTTTGCTGCATCTTAACAGAGCCTAATCTTCTTCTATTCACTTGAGCCTTCAAATTTGAATCTTCTACATCATTCATTAAAGGTCTTCAACTACTGCCTGGAAGATCATGTACTTCTACATTTAAGGTTCAGATTTCTTCCCCTGAGTTTTTTTGTGAAATACTTGTATAAGCGTATTTAATTTTTGTACTCTTTCTCTTGTGATTGCCTTGAGCTGGTAATTGAGACTAGGCTCAAGAAAAGTTGTGATTGTCTATTGAAGGGAGTCTTACAAACAAGAGCTACATTGTTTATACCCCTTGGAGCTAATCCAAAAGAGTGCATGTGGCTTTGTGTTCATGCCCTCTTGGGTTGATCTAGAATAGTGCATGTGGTACTATGTTTATGTTCCCTAGAGCTGATCTAGAAGATTGCAAGAGACGCTAGTTCATGCCCCCTAGAGCTGGAATCTAGAAGAGTGAAGGGTGCACTGCTGTATTTTTGCTATAGTGAGATTGTGAACCTAAGACACTAAGAGGAGATTGTTCTTGGAAGAGTGGAGTAGAGTATTGACTCGATTCACTACAAAATTCTTGTATCTTAATCATTTCTTTGCCAATTGTAGATTGCATTATTTGCTAGAGGGACATTAACATAAAAAGGGGTTTTAGCAAAATATTTTGATTACCTAATTCATAATTTACCATATTTTAATACCTAAATTAACATGTTTTGGATCTTTAATTGACATGATTTCATTGATTTATATCTACATTAAATCAAATATTGCACTCAATGGATTTAATTTGTGTTTCAGGTAAATTGGTAGAATTTAGGTCAATTTGGGTGGAAACATGCTATTTTTGGCAAAGCAATATTCATGAGGACATGTACCATTGTGGGAGCATCAGTCCTAGCCATTAATTAAACATTAATCATGATGATAACGTAGGATTATGTAGCTAATTATGAAGTAGATAGCTAGTAGACAGATTGCTAGATGCATGATTGAGATCAATTGCTTGAAGACGAAGTCATTACTTCGATTGTAATTCAATTAGAACTTCCACACCCTATTTTCAAAGTATTTTAGGAAGTTTTAATGTGAATTGCATACAAATCAGATGGTGGGGTGTGTGTGTTGCAATTCATTTGAAGAAGGACTTCTATTTTTGGATGACTTCTATTTTTGGATTCTTCATTCGCAAGAAAAATTACAATATTTCAATGGTAGTTTAAGTTGGATTTTGGTGTATATATATGGGCTAATTTGGAAAAAGTGTTTAACATAAACATTATATCCCTTGAAATTATCTAAGCAAAAATCAAGAATCACAAGATTTGGAGTTAGTATGATGCATTTATAGCAAAAAATACTACAACTATCTCCAGAGATTTTTTGAACATGATGTACGTTAATAGGTGTTACTTTAAGGCAGTTGTTGGCACATATGAAGGATGATTCAGAGAAAGTATTCAAAATAAAAGATATAAATATTATAATTATATTTTTAATTAATTAATAGTTATATAATTTAGATATTATATATGAAAGTTATGATGAAATACTAAAATTGCTCTTGATAGACAAACTTTATGTGTGGAAACATGATAATTTTTAGCAATTGCATATTTTATGCGTAAAATTGAAGAATTCATATGGAGGTGCAAGAGAATTCTAAATTGGGTTATTTAAAGGGTGTTTAATTGAGAAATAAGGGACTTTTGGGGGAGAAAATGGTGACACACAATTTGGAGGAGACTTTTGCAAGGGAGCAAGGGAGAGATTTCAAGTTATGCAATATGCATTTTTTGATGAGTTTTCTTTTTCTTTTTAACATGAACTAAATTTATTTTTCTAGGTTGATGAAGTAGCCCTCATTGATATTCTTTGTTAAATAGGGATTGTTGGTTGATTAATTCAATTTTATCTCATTTCATTCATTGTGCTTATTGTAATCATTTCATTTATTAACTTGCTTGATCACCAATTTTATAAATTAGATTAATTTCTGAGCATGGTTAAGACACACAACATATGCTAAACCATGAGCTCCCTTGAATGAATAGAGATATGGTTATGATACACACCTTATGCTAAACCAACTATTTGGTTCATTAAAGTTCTTTGGTCTTAATGGGTTTTTACTTCAAATATGCTACTCAACATAGGTAATTGTAATGAGTGAAAATACTTGACTAAATCTGTACACCTAATGGTAACAATCATATATTAGTGAGAATAAACCCAAGATAATGAATTGGCACCAACATCCTAACAATATAGGATATCATTGAGTGGTAAAATTGGATTCCAAGACTCTTACTACCTGAGAATCTCTTCTACATTACTTTTCGTTATTGTTCTCCATTATTTTTCTTAATACTTAAATTTATTTATTCTCAATACATATTTTTAGGATAGTATTAGTTTAGTAACTAGAGATAATTGAATTGGTTTGAATAGTTCTTCGTGGGATTAACCGTTGCATTGCACACTATACTGCTATACACTCGTGCACTTGTGAGAATATGACCATCACCTCTCGTTTTGGGTATTTGCCTAACCTTCAGAACCAGTAGAGACTAACAAGGGATTGGATTTTTGGGATAGATGAATTTTCTTATCTTCTTCTACTATGATGTCTGCTGATAAGGGTCTAGATAGGTTGGTGGTTGAAGATTGGGCAACTAGTTTATTTGAGAATTTAGCATAAGATTCTGTTGATTGGGATTTGATTGTGGATTTTGTGGTTTTGGGTGGGATTTCCTCACCCTAGAGTTATTCCCTGTTAAAAATTGTTGAGTTGAAAAATCTAGGATTGAGTTTAAGGATCCTTTTATAAATTCTATTTCAAAGTCAAATATTGATAATAAGGCTTGCCACCTTGCAAAGATTTGTTGACAAATAAGATTTTGAACATCCTTTTCTAAAATATACTTAGCTGCTTCGCAAATGAATCTGATTAAAAACCTTTGATAGAGTAAGTCATGTTGAAATTTGTTTATGCATAAAATGATCAATAAAATCTTCTTTTTGATTGTGGAATATTTTTGTTAGGTTTAAGTCTAGATACCAGAATGGTATTTGATGATTTCTTCTTTGTTTTTATTATTTATTTGTTGAAGTATGCCCATATCCAATTTTAAAGGCATCAGTTTCTACTAGTTTTTAGCCTGGGGATTAGCTAAATTTAAGATTGGATGAGTTTTGATTTGGTTTTTGATTTGCTAAACTATCCTAGTATGACTTGTACTCCATACTGGGGGGTTCTTTTTAAGCTATTGGTATAAAAGCCTGCTGGAGGGTTCTTTTTAAGCTGTTGGTATAAAGGCTTTTAGATCTTTCCTAAGTTAGGATAGAAAGGTTAATGAGACAACTACCTAAACGAGAAACATAGAGAAGAAATCCTCTATTCCTACAAAAGAGACTCTTTAGGAGAACTAATCATACGAGATGGCAAATTCCTACAAAATGCAGTAAACACTCTAATTCTATCTATTGCTAAACACTTCTTAGGGACAAAAAATAAAATAAGAGAAGAATCGATAATTTTACAAACATTGAAATGTAGAAAACTACAAGAATTCATAGATTATTAAGATCAATTCTTGCCTAGAGTAATGCTTAGGACAGATTACAACCAACATTACTGGAAAGAAAGATTCATCACTAGCTTACTCCCATGCTTTACTGACAAAATATTAGAGATCAAAATAATGACGAAATTCCCTATGATAAGGTCAACTATGGAGACCTAATTTATATTATTAATGAAGTAGGATTAGCTTTCCGTAATGACTTAAAAATGCAGTCATAGGGTAAAAAAGATAGATTTTGAACTAGAAAAGAATTAGGAGCTTTTTTTGATCAATTTGGTTTCATAAGAAAAACTAAATCTTGTCAAGGAAACTATGCTCAAGAATATAAAAGACATAAAAATATAAAAGATTCAAAAAATATGAAACTAAACAAACTTACAAACCAAAATATAGACAAAACTTTGAAAAGCAAAGAAAAGCTTCTAAAAAGGACTTTAAAAAAGACCCTTTATCATGTTTCAAATGTGGAAAGGTAGGGCATTTACCAAATAGATGTCCTATGAAAAGAAAGATAAATTAACTTGAAATTGATCAGCTAAACCTCACACAATCATTGAAAAATGAAGTTGAAAATCTTTTACTAAATTCATATCATTTAAATATCTCTGACATATCAACTAAGCATGATAACCAAAGGGCAAGAGGAATTATTAAACTTTGCTGATCTAAATTGTATTCAAGAAGGATTAATACCCACAAAATACTATGAGAAAACTAAATATTTCCTTTGAGTTGCAGGAGGGGTAAAATTAAATATAAATTCTAAACTCACCAATGTAGAAATCAAACATCAAAACATTACCTTTAAAACAACCTTTATCTTAGTCAAAAACCTTCAAAAACAAATAATCCTAGGAACCGCATTCCTACAATTAATCAAACCCTTTACAGTAAAAAATGAAGGAATTATTGCAAAAGTCTTTGAAAAAGAAATCATATTTAACTTCATATAAAACCCACAACAAAAAGACATAAACATCATAAAAAAATTAATCAATAACGATTAATCTAATTATTCAAAAGGAAAAACAACTAAACTACCTAAAAGAAGAATTAAAATTCCAAAGAATAAAAGATCAATTGAACCAACCTTCTATAAAAAATTCAATAAAAAATGTAAAAGAAAACTTAAAAACCTTGGTCGGTGCAGATCTACCAAATGCCTTATGGGAAAGGAAGCAACACAGATTTGACCTTTCCTATAAAATAGATTTTAATGAAGAATAAATCCAAACAAAAGCTAGACCAATCCGCTAGAATATTGTAAAACAGAAAAGATTTAATCAAGAAAGGCCTCCTAAGACCTTCCTAATCCTTATAGTCATGAGTAGCCTTTTTACGTCCAAAAGGCCTTAGAGATAGAAAGAGGAGATAGAAAGAGGAAATCCTCGTATTATCATAAATTAGATACATACATACATATATGTATGGGTCACAATCTTATATGCATATGTGTAGAAAATTATTTTAGTACACATTTTTGTTTTTTTTAAATGCAATTGGCCGAGTGCATGATATTGCATACTTAGCCCAATTCAAAATGGGTAAAACTTCCAACACCTTAAATAGGCCTCCCTCTCCCGTTCGCTCCCATGGCTTAGGGTTAAAAACATTCTCCCCACTTCCACTCTAGGTTATTCCTCTTGCCACCGTCGATCGCCGTGCAAATCTTCTTCCTTTTCCTTTCTCCTTTCTCCCTTCGCACTTTCTCTAGAGCCAAGGCATGGTTTTTTTCTCTTCTCCCAACTCAATTTTTTCAACAAAAGTTTCGTCTACAATTTTAATCTACCTAAAATTTAATGTATTTTTTATTAAAGAAATAGGATCATTCACGATTGCATTTGAATGTGCGGAACAAAGCCATTAGATGTGTTGATTTATATCTTTTAGTCATTTGTTGGAGTCTTTTTTTCTCATCCTAGGTTGTCTCTGTATATTTAATTTTCTCCCTTAATCCTACGCTTGTGTATCTATTTTTCATTGAACCCTCATGTTTGAATATTTGATTTTCTTTGAACCTTAGCCTGTCTATGTGTTTTTCTCTCAAACTTTATCTTTATATATTTGATTTTTTTCTAGACCTAAGCTTGTATATTTGTTTTCCTCTAGACCTTCAAGAAGTCAAATAGCACATGTTTCTACAAGAATTTAGTATTGAGTTGATTTACAGTGCTTGTGTGGGTGAGAGTTATTCATACCATTTATGTATAAATATCAAATACCATTCATAACTAATTACTTCCAAACTTTTGGTTATGATATGCAAATTCCAACTCTATACCTAGAAAGTAGGTATCAAATACTAATCAAGTACAATAGGTTAGATCATATGGTTTTTATTTTATATATTTTTATTACATTTAAAATTTGAAATTATTTTTATCTAAATCATCTATATTATTCACCGCATATATATTTCTTTATAATGTTGAAAATTACTTTCATTAAAAATTTATATATTTTATACATTTATTTTCAAGAAAATATTTTTTTACATCATAGATAAATACACATGATAAATAATTTAGATGATTTAGGTATTAAATTGAGAAAAAAATAGTCTTTTTAATGTTGTAAAATCCATATTTTCCATGAAATGCTTGTAAATGTCCAACTTTCATTTGCTCTAGAATAAGCTTAGATTGCTACCAAAGGTTATACTCTATTTTTTGGTAGTAGAATGCAATTTAGTGGTTGGTAGCAATGTGTAGTTGCTACCAAAATCCCATACTACATTTCACTAATGCTTTAAATTACTTGCTATTTTGCCTTGAGTCAAAATGAAGTATTAGTTATTTGATAAATTCAGCTCATTTCATTAATGTGAAGTAGGTTGTATTTGCCTAATGGATGTACATGTTAGTGGAGAAGGAGCTTTAGAAGTTCATTTGACAAATGAGTTTAGTAGTGATGGTGTTGGGCATTTAGGAATGAATCATCCACATGAGATAGGGGGTAGGGCAATTGAATTCACTCCAATCAACGAATCAGGTTTGAAGGATTTTGCCTCACTAGAAGTTGCATATAATTTTTACAATAGCTGTGCTTCATATGCTGGTTTTAGTGTTATAAAGGACACTGGTTATAAGCTTAAATTTAGGGAAATTGCCATGCAACTATTAAGATTCTTCATGTAACGCCCGAGGCATTGAAATATGGGAAATGTTATGAAATATTTATAAGGTTATTATGAATGTGAACTAATTAGGAATTTTGAAAAGTATTAAGCTATTATTTACGTATAAGTGTGGAACTATTGTGGTGGAAGTTGGATATACATGTGAATGGGCTGATTAAAATGTGATTTGATCTAGTTATTTGAAAATAATATTATGCATTTTAATGTGATATTGTTATTTTTATATGTTATGATTAAGGATTAAATATATGAGAAAAATAAAGGAGAAATGGAGAAAAAATAAAGGAGCACAAGAGTATATTAAGAAAATGCTGAATTTAAAAAAATGATTATTTGTGATCAATTTTTGACATGGATAGTGGAATAATTTGAACTATTGTCAACATAAGAGTTGTATATATTGAAATAATCTTTCTAAAAAATCAAAAATCACATGATTTTGATATTATATGAGAAAGTTGTGATCAATGCACCGAAACTTCTCTATATGAGTAAAAAGTACCAAAAATACTAAATCGGGTTACTTTATTTAAAATTTTGACATATATGTGTGATTATTTGAAAATAGTAGTTAACATAAAACTTGTATGCCTCGAAGTAAGCTTCCAAATGCCTTAAAAATCATATCATTTGGATATCTTATGTAAACGATATGCTCAAAATACTTTAATGGTGTCTAGCTATCAAGTTGGGCATCTAGCAAGTGGATGCCACGACATCAGAATATGATGTCGTGGCATTGAATTTTGATGCTGCAACATCCCCCCTCGCTGGATGCACTCTATTATGCCCCGCCTTTCGAGGTGCAACCTTACTCATTTGCTTTTATTTTCACTACAAACTCCTCACTTTTAGGGTGGGGGTGTTCGAATCCCATTATAGTACACCTCGCCCTGAGGTCTATATACTTCACTATTTCCCCTACAAATCCCTAAATTAAAGGAATAGTCTGCCCAAATTTTGGCAATATTTACCTTATATTTTCAAGATTTAAAACTTGATATATAATTATTCAATAAATTTCTAAAAATCCAAACTCATAACTCTACTCAATTGAAATTCTAACAAATATAAATCAAACTACAAATCATTAAGATAGCCCAACTTAGCCACAGCCCAGAATTTGTAACACACCATGATAGTAATAACCATAATCCAAATCCATTTCATATATAATTTTCACTATTATAACATGCCATTATACTATAATTATACATCATTTTAAATCATTTAAATACAATACAAATACGCAATGAATTATACAATTACAAACCAATATACTATAATGAAAGAATCTTCAATCTTGCTCAATAATCCTAATCCATAGTTTGGACTCTTCACCTGGCTTGCCAGCTAAAAATTTAAACAAGAAGGCTTGAGTCCGGGCAACTCAGTAAGTAGGCACAAACAGTAAACAATAAATAATCAAAACTCAAATTCAAAATAATTAATTATTTTGGCCATAACTTATCACATTCAACACATATATAATCATTCCCAACACTAAAACATAATACATGATTCCTTCTATTTTACTCGACAATGCTTAACATTTCAAATCTATAATCTTATCCACAATTGTATCATTTACAAAATCCATTTCTAAACATAAGTAGAGGATTCACTCTATCCTTAACAAGTACATAATCACATCCCAAGCAAAACCTTAAGTATTTCAATCCAAGGGATATGTCTTCTCCCTGACATCCATGTAATCACAACTAAATAACCATCAATCTTTAAAAAATATGTTATATCAAATATCCCTAACCAAAATACACAAGCCCGAATTTCAAACAAAGGGATAATCATTATTCCTAACCAATCATACATTCCATCAAAATAAGAGGATGCCTACTTATCTCGAGTGATACACTATAAACTCTTCCAGCTCCATGCCTTTTCATCCTTCTTAGATCATCCTGTACAAAGCAACAATCTCATTCATTTACAAGATAGTTTCACTCATGAATATCAAGCCAATTCAAATTCATTTATCAATTTACCATATACTACATCTTATCTATCTCATTTATTTTATACATGACATGATTAATACTTAAACAACCTGAAAAAAACTCAATTACACTTCAAACTCAGCCAATTCATGGCCCATATAGCTTTTATACAAAAACTTCAATTAAGTCAGGGTCGCAAATCTAAATTCATATATCCAAATCACCCCATACAAGTCCCAAAACATTATAAATCATGAATTTCATATTTTCCCTATGGTATTCATGCCTAAATCATGAAATTCCCAAATTTTTACTCTTCTTAAAAACCTTAATCATACTAAATCATCAATTTTCTTACCCAATTAAGTTCCAAAACATCATTAAATATGAATAAGTCATTTTCCCCATGTTTCTAACAACAAAACCCTATCATCTTCCCCAAAATTCCACTGTTCACAAATGGGTAGAAACCCTAGCAAACCAAATTTATGACTTCTCATGCCCAAATCACCATAATCAATCCATAAAATCATTTCCCCATGATTTATAGCACATTACATATCAATTTCCTCCCAAAACCCACTGTTCACAAAATTCACAAAACCCTAAGCAACCAAAAGGCACAAATTCAGTTGGAGAAAATGACTTACATGAAATCCAAACATGGCTTCCATCCCTATACAAGAATCCAAGCCCAAAACTCGAAATAGTACACTTGAAAAAATCGACCAGCTTTCATTTTTGCCATTCAAACGTCAAAAACCCATTTCCTTCTTAGATAATAATCTCTCAAAAACCTCTTATTTTTAATTCCAAATGATAAGAATTTGGGTCAAATAGGGCTAGGGCATGAAGTCTGGAGCATGGGAGAAGAAATGGGACAGATAGATATGAAATAGAATAGGCTAAGACTTTAAAACGTCATTTTTTTTTGCTACTTCGGTGCACTACTAGATTGATGTTATAGCATCAAAAACTTGTACCACGACATCAACTCATTGATTACTTCAAAAAAATTGGCTTTTTGAAGTGATGCCGCAACATCAAAATTCAATGTCGCGGCATCTTGTCTCAATGTTGCAGCATCAAATTCTGATGTCGCGACATCCCCCTTGCTAGATGCTTTGAAAAATCGGCTTTCTAAAGGGATGTCGCGACATCAAAATTCAGTACCGCGGTATCAAAATCCCAATGTCATAGCATCAAATTTTGATGCCGCGGCATCCACCTGCTCGATGCCCAACCTAACAGCCAAACACCATTACGGTATTTCGAGAGTATCTTTTACATACAAAATCCAAATGGCATGATTTTTGAGGCATAAGCTACTTCAAGGGCTAAAATTTTATGTTAACTAAGTTTTCCAAATAATCGCCCATATATGTCAAACATTTAAATAAAATAACTAAATTTGATAATTTTACTACTTTTTACCTATATAGCAGTTTCGGTGCATTAATCATAAATTTCTTATAAAATATCAAAATCATGTGATTTTTTATTCTTTAGAAATATAAGTTCAAGATCTAAAACTCTTATGTTGACAATATTTCAAATTATTCCATTATCCATGTCAAAAATTGATAAAAAATTATCCCTTTTTCAAATTCAACATTTTCTTAATATACTCTTATACTCCTTTGGTTTTTCTCCATTTCTCCTTTGTTTTTCTCATATATTTAATCCCTCGTTAATCATAACATATGAACATAACAATATCACATTAAAATGCATAATAATATCCTCAAATAACTTGATCAAATCACATTTAATCAGCCCATTCACATGTATATGCAACTTCCACCACAATAGTTCCACACTTATACATAAATAATAACTTAATATTTTTTAAAATTCCCAATTAGTTCACATTCATCATAACCTTATAAATATTTCACAACATTTTCTATATTTCAACACCTTGGGCATTACACTCCAAAGCTAGATTGAGGGAAGTGAAATCAATGAGTGTGTTGAGCACAAAACAAAAGGTGCAATCTATCACTTGTTGCTCATGTCCAGCTAACCTTTATTTGAAATTGAAAGTTCAACGAAGTCTATGTCACATCACACAATTTATTGAGGCACACAATCATGCTCTTTGTACTCCTACAAAGACTCACCAATTGTAGTCACATAAGGAATTCACAAAAGATGATTTGAAAGTGATTGCAAGTTTGAAAGCTTCTAGGATTGGTGTGATGTAGTCTATTAATTTCACGAGAGTGAAAGCTAGAGGTCCTTCATGTTGGTCCCTTATAGATGATAGCTCAAGAGGGGGACTGAATTGAGCTTTTAAAAACTTTGGCAAAATTTAAAGCAATGGTGTTAGAAAAGTTAGGAAATAAGATGCAGCACACTGAACACAAGTGTTTATAGTGATTTGGCCCAAGCTGGGCTCCTACTCTACTCTCTAAGATAGTCTCTTCTACTGTAGTAGGTTCTACTAACAAGTCTCTCTTACTTCCAAAATCTAATCCCAATATTGCAAGCCACTTGATTGCAAGTGTAAATGCTCCACCTTTCAAATCACTTATGATTATTCATATTTTGATGATTAATAAATCCACAATGAAATATACATATAAAATGTTAAGGCTTATAAAGTTCAAAGTGTAGAAAATTGAGTTCGAGACCATAGCCGACAAGCATAGCTGCTTGTAGATATTGCCTACCCCACAACTACTCATGGATACCAACTATGGTGTCCTAACAAGGAGTGCAGTCCCTAGACAACCATAGTTGCTTTTGAGTAGTGCCTATGACCCTACACTCGAAAGCCAAAGGCGCCATCTCATACCGCCTGCCATCAAAAGAAGAACCACTTAGCAAGCCCTTGTGCATACCACCTGGAGTGCAACCAACACCATAGTTGCCTGGAATATCGCCTGTGAATGGATAGTAACATGAGTGTTTGGAGTAAGCCAGGTTCCAATAATAGTTAGGATTCCATACCACCTGCCAACTCTAATGGTCAAAAAAATTGAATGTTATAAAGCATTTATTGCAACCCGTTCATTTCTAATGGTCAAGATTTTGGAAGATCCATATAAGGAGAAATGTTGGGACATTCTAATGTTGTTGGTTGAACTAAAATCTTCAAGAAATCTTTTCAACCCAAGGCCAAAGCACTAAACCTTCACCATCTTCATTCAAGAGCTTTCAACCTTCATTACTCATTATTCAAGACCTTCATTATCAACACAAGGGAAGATCCTCTGTGTCAAAGTGAGATACTCAAGGATCATAAAGGCTTCCCCAGTGCTTTCATTGATACACTACTCAAAAGTTTAATTTCTTATTTCCTATTTACATTTATGTAATTCTTGAGTTGGTATCAGAGATTAATGTCAAAAAGAATAAGTATGATTATTGGAGTGTGTCTTACAATCAAATAATTGAAATCATATTAATCCCCCTTAAGCTAGAATCAAGAAGAGTGTGAGAGGCACTACATGTTTATGACCCCTAGAGCTGGAATCTAGAAGGGTGCAGTGACAATATTTGTATTCCCTATATGATATAGTGGAACCCAAGACATAAGAGTTTTATTCTTAGCAGAGTGGAGTAGGGAGGTTGTCCTTAACCACTATACATTGTATCTCCTGCTTGTGATTAATCTACTTGCGTGCGCTTTACATTTTACTATATATTTGGTAGCAAATTATTAGGAAAGAGGGAATTTAAAGTAACCAAGGTTTAAGTAAAAAAAAATTAATAAGCCAAATTCATGCCTACCCTCTTGGGTTAAGTCTTGCCAAAAGGACCAACAACAAGAACAATGAAAGTAGTAATGAACCTGTACAAGTAAAATACCTTTTATTTAGGCAGATGTATACACAATTAAGAAACAAGGAAATAAACAATTTATCAATGAAGAACAGAAAGTTCAAACTCCTTAAAGTTTGATGAGATATAGCTTTGAGCTTTGGTTCAAAGTGTAGCACCGAAGGAGTTGAAACTTTTATTCAAAAGAAAATTTTTATGGCTTTGGTTCAAAGTGTAGCATAGAAGGAGTTGAAACTTTTATTCAAAAGAAAATTTTTATGTTTCGTAAATGCACATGAAGGCTCTTTGGATTGTCTAACTTCTGCTTCCAATGACTTGCTCTTCTATTTATAGGCTTTGAAAGGGATTAGAGCCATTGTAATATGCTTTCATTGAAGTTTTGACTGTTTTAGGTGACTTGTAATCTACTCAACTAAAAAGCTAACCAAGGCGGATTCAGAACATTAAAAAGGAGCTTCAAAACGTTTATAGTTGGGTGAAATGTGTTAATTACTATTTCAGCATTAAATGCAGACATCTAAAAGAGATTCTTCTTTCCTCCGACGATTGCCAAGAGAAGGAAGCTTGGTCTAAAGAGGTTTTCAAATGTCTGAAACCCAGGGATTCTTCCTTTAAAAATTCCTCAGAAGACTGACTTTCCCAACCACCACTAATGATTATATTTTTTAGGCTTCTAAAGCTTGATTATTCTTCTAAAGAATCCTCTAAAATTTGTCGTATACTTGAAAACATTTCCAAAAGATGCTTAAGACTTCTGAAAGAGGGATTCTATCCTCTGAAGAATCCTTTTGAAATAGTTTTATGATCAATCTCACCTTCAGAATCTTCTTTAGATCTTTGAAGTCACCTCTTAAGTGTTTTCTAAAATGGAAAACTCGATTTCAAACTTTGCTTGAATCCTCTAAAGTGTCCTCTGAATTCCAAAACTTGATTACTTGAATCTTTTGAATTTTGTCCTTTGAATTGCAAAACTTGTTTTATCTTCTACATTTACGTCTTCTCTTCCTTGCATACTTGATTTGTGATATGTGTGGATTGATTATATAAATTCTTACATGCCATATCACTTTAACTTCATTTTCCTTATTAGGTTTTTTGGTTTTAACATTTTAATTCTTCAACACTTGGAAATTGACATGTCAGTACCTCACTTTCTCACTCTCATGTTCGTTCATCATCAAAACTTAGCTGTAGTTTCACATTCATTACCAAAATTAAGCTAAGCAAAAGGATTAGACTTAACACTTCACATCTTGGCTTCTCAGAAAGGGATGCATGGAATGCGTTAAGAAGAACATTATAAATTTATTAGTGTAACATCGTAAACATTCTTTTGCACTACTTTCAAAAGAAAAGCTAGGAGGATTTTTGCTTCACTTATAAAACACAAATGGAAGAGGACATAATATTGACATCATGTTTTTGGGTAGATGGGAAATCACAGGAAAATTACATGGCATTTTGTGAAGTTGGTTGTTTGGACACAACATACAAGACAAATGAGTATGCCATGCCATTTGGGCCATTCGGTGTTGTCAATCACCACATGCAAACTACATTATCTGGTGCAGGTTTGCTTTTGATGAGTCTAAGAATGACTTTGAGTGACTATTGTTAAGTCTAATCCCTCTAGATTGATTTTTATGATGAATTTGAAGTAATAGCTAAGTTTTGATGATGAGCAAACACATGAGTGAGAAAGTGAGGTATTAACATGTGAATTTCTAAAGAATTAAAATGATAAAATAAAGAAAACACACAAGGAAAATTAACTTAAAGTGACATGGTACATAAAAACTCAAATAATCAGCACTTATATATCAGAAATCAAGAAACAAAGGAAGATTAGTAAACGCAAAAGATAAATTGAGTTTTACAGTTCAAAGGATAGCTCAAAGGACACTATAGAAGTCTCAAGCAGTTTCTAGAATCAACTTCAAGTACAAAATGTCTATAAAACCATCTTTAGAGGATAGAAAATTTATTTTCTCAAATGCACTTTGGAAAGTTTCTGAGTTCAATTCAACTTTCAAAGGCATCTTCAGAGGAGATCTAAAAATTTCAGAGTTCTGCAAAACTAGTCGTTAGTGATAGTTGAACATGTCAAATCTTCGGAGGAAGCTTCAAAAAAATCATCCCTAACCTTCAGAGGTCTAAAAAGGTTCCTAATTGAGGCATCCTCTCTGGGCTACTTTAAGAGGAAAGAAGACCCTTCTTTAGAGGTTTGCATTAATGTTGCAATGGTCATTGACATTGTTCACCTAACCTTTAGTGTTCTAAAACTACCCCAACGAGTGCAAATTACAATAGCTCTAACTGCTATTAAAGTATAAATAGAAGATCAAGATGCTAGAAGAAGTTACTTAGATAATCTAAAGAGCTTTCATGTGTATTTACAAAGATAAAAAAATTTCTTCCAAAAGAAAGTTTATGCTCCTATTGCACATAACTCTAAATCAAGTTCAAATGCAACATCGTCTTCAATTCTGAAGAATTCTAAACCTCCGTATTGTATTGTTAACTCTTTATTATTTTGATTTTCATTGTGTATTAACCTGCCTAAGTAAGAGGCAATTTTTTGTACAAGTTGTTTATTTGTGTATTCCATTATTGCAAGCAAGGGGTTTGGAAGTTTGTGTTGAGATAGTGCAAGTAAGGAAAACTTGCATTGATTGTAAGAGTTTGTTGGTAAGCTCCGGGAAAACCAACTTCTTATTATTTAATTGTGTTAGTGGAACCTAAGACAATAAAGGATATTATCTTAGAGAAGTGGAGTGGGATCCCATGTTGGGCCTAACAACTAGCTGCGACACATATTTGAAATATGCCACATGTGGATTCCCACTTTTACTAAATAGGTTTTCTCTGCTAGAATGAGAACCATAAGTCGAAGTGAGAGCATCAATGCCTTTTTTGATGGTTTTGTAAACCATAAATTGCAACACCCTAGGAGCCTCTGCATTTTACCATTACCCTATAATATACCCATTTTTAAGGGTAATATTTTGCCAAAAATCTAGCAGAGCCTAGCCTAAAATATGAGGCTATATACTTGTGTAATTATTTATTATATATAAAACTTGAATTTAATAACTATAAATCAATAATATAAACCATTAAACTTGTCCAACTTATCCACAGCTTCCCAGAACTGGAGTCACCCCGTGATGGCAATAAACATGAATGGAATATTATAAATCCATATACAATATAATGATGACATGCTAATACATTTCATTTTAAAGAAATTGAAATCTTTTAAATACTTTCATATACAAATACATGGTGGGAATATAATCCCAATTTATCATACGAAGACTACTAGTGTCTTCAGATTGGCTCACAAGCACCAACTTGTAGTTGGCTCCATCCCTTGACCTGCTAGCTTAAAAAATAGAATAAGAAGGCATGAGTCTGGGCAAACTCAGTAAGGAGGCAAAATATAGAACAATGATCAATAATCCAATAAAAGAACATATTGAAATCCACAACATGTTTAATTCTAAAGTATGCTAAATTTCATAATAGTACAGGATAATATCACATTATCCATATGATCATAATGCATACATTTCCATCATCCCAACAACAATATAATACAACCATTTCACTCAACCAGAACAGTGGACATCACTATTCTCATACATCCATGCATTTATCCATATATAGCCTAATAACATCATTCATTAATGGGATACTCATTCCCCCCATCCCCATTGATCTATGTATTTACATAAGAACATAACCTCATTTCATATAGAAGCACTAGATATTCTTTATTCCAATAACTACATATTCATATCATAAAATAAACACTAACTATTGCAATCCAAGGGATATTCACTATCCTGACAACCACACATCACATAGTACAATTATATCATGGAAAATATGGTGCCCGTAATTAAGGGATACTCACTATCCCTATAAATCCATCCATTTATGAACAAGAAAATGGGCTTACTTACCTACACAAAAAGTCATTTCACACTCCTTGAGTTCCATGACTTCTCAACTTAACTTTTAATTTGACCCTTTGGGTCTCAAGCAATTGCCCAGTGAATCCTACATACATAGTACATAACACGATTGAAATTTGCAATGTCTAATAAGAATTCCAACTTAATTTCGTCAACTAGGTGAAATTTACCCAATAATCAATTATACATCAATTTAGTATCCCAACTAAGCCAAATTTGAGGATTTTCACTTAATTCACCATTTAAAGTCTTTCTCTATTAACATACTCAAGCTAAAGTTCATTAACCTCTTATAGCTATCATTTATTCATCCATTTATGTCAATTAAGTATATTCTTCCTGACCATTTAGAAGTTTCTATAGAATCCTTCAAATACACTTTGTTTATTATTCAGACAATTCATCGAATGTCCAATAAGCATGATTTAACTCACAACCTTTCAACAAAGTGCCTTAAGGGAATTTCATTTTCAATCATATATAATCATCATTCAGCATAATTAATATTCCAATTACCCTAAGAACAAGCTAATTATGCTCCTAATTTAATCACTTCATTACTCAAGCACCTTGCCTATAACTTCCGCCTCTCCATCCTTCAACTATGTTATGGATGATAATAAAAGTTGAGTTTTTGATAAGCTCATATTTTATCATGTTTCTATACCTAAATTCACATATTTTGGAGCCTTAATTAATGTAAGTTCATTGGTTTTGTTTAAATATTGTACTTATTGGAGTTAGTTTTTGTTTTAGGTGTAAAACTATTGAAAATATGCAAAAGGCATCATTCTCAGTCAATTTGAATGAGTTACTAGTCATCATAGGTGTGTCAAAATTTCTGAACATGGTTGAAATTATCGAAACTCAAAATTTCTAAAGAAATTAAACTATTAGAAGTACATCAAAATGGGTAATCTCAAAATTTCTGAAATAAGCCTACTCTTCAGAAGTGAATCAAAATCTCTGAAGGGGTTCTAATTTGAATAACTAGTTTTGAATGAGTTTTGAATCACATCAGAAGTACAACAAAAATTTCTAAAGAGTTGCGGAATAGATTCTGAGTGGTTTCTGAAGAGTTCTGAGAAGTGTAGCAGAGGATGATAGAATTTCTGAAGAGTTTTGAGTGTGTTTCTGAAGTTCTCAGAAATGCAATAGTGGTTGACGGAATGAAGTTTTGATGCTTGTTGAAGAGATTTTGAGGGATTTCTAAAGACCTCAGAAGTGCAATTGAGGAGGTTTTGAAGCTTGTAGAAGTGCTCAAAAGTGCGAGAAAGGTAACTCAGATGTAGTTCTAAGGCTTGCAAAAGAGGTTTCTCACGTTCTCAGAAGTGCAACTATAATTTCTAAAGAAGTGCACAAATGATTTCTAAAGTTTTGAGGTGGTTTCTGAGGCTTACAAAAGAAGTATTAATTGAGTTCTGAGGCTCTCGAAAGTGCAACAAAGATTTTTAAAAAGGTACTAAATAAGTTCTAGACAATGTTAGAAGAGGTTTTGAGTAGTTTTTGATGTTCTCAGAAGGGCGACATGAAGTGTTCTTGATGTTTTGAGAAGTTGACAAAATTTCTAAGGGATGTTCAAAATAATACTAGAAGTGTGATAGCGGTTCTCTGAAGCTCCATTAGAACTTTAGAAGCCCAATCTTCAGAAGTTCTGAAGCTCCATCAAAACTTCTGAAGTAATGAAATTGTGAAGCAGCTTAAAATGGAAGAAAATTCTTATGTCTCAGAAGGATTTTTCAGCAGCAATTTTCAGAAGTAAATTTGAAAGATTTTAGAGTATTTTAGAAGGAGGGAATTGCAAATGGCAGTTGGAATTGTAGCTTATATTGGTTTTAGAAGTTGTAGATTATTTTAAGTGCGATATTTTTGGAAGCCGATGTTTAGGCTCATATGTTAAAATCTCACAACGTGCAGCAACTGAGTTAATTTTAGAACTTGTATTTTATTCATTGCAATGTTTTGGAAGCTATATTTTTGTGTAGAAATATGAGTTATGAATGGAAGAGGATCTCTATGCATAGTGAAAGAGTTCTAATAAAGCCCTGCTGCTTGGGTTATTTAAGGAGATCTGAGGGATAGAGTTTGGAGAGAGTTGGATGAGGAGAAGATCTTAGAGCAAAATGATCTTTGAAGAAAGCTGGTACAACTTTCATATTTGAAATTATTTTGAGTTAAATAATCTTTGAGCAAGAAGATCTTTGAAGAAAGCTACTAACTTCTAGAATTAGAGTTTCCTCCTCTTTGCAGTTGAAATTCTGGACAAGTGATCTACAACTAGATTCTCAGTTCCCTTCTTATCCTTGATCTTCAAATTGAATTCTTGTAGTAATACAATCCACCTAATCAATCTGGGATTTGCTTCTTTCTTTGCAAGCAAATATTTTAGAGCTGAATTGTCAAAATAAATAATCACTTTTGAACAAATCAAGTAAGAACAAAATTTATCAAAAGTAAAAAACTACTCCTAAAAGTTCTTTTTCTATTATTGAATAATTCAATTAAGCTCCTGATAAGGTCCTACTAGCATAGTCAATGGTTTGAAAATTTCTCTCCTTTTATTATCCCAAGACAACTCCTATGGCAATATCACTTGTATCATACATTAGCTCAAAAAGTAGGCCCCACTCTGGTGCTACCATGATTGGTGTTGAAACCAATTTCTCCTTTAAAGTGTTGATAATCATCTAAAAAGTTAAATGATGCATCCTCAACCAAGAGATTAGAGAGGGTTTAGCAATTTTTGAAAAGTCCTTGATAAACCACCTGTAAAATCCTGCATGCCCTAGAAATCCTTTGACAAGTTTAATAGATGTGGGTGGAGACAATTTTTCATTGACCTCCACTTTTGCATAATCAACTTTTATTCCTTTTTCTAAAATCTTGTGTCCAAGTACTATCCCTTCCTGCACCATAAAATAACACTTCTCCCAATTCAAAATAAGGTTAGTCTTCTCTCATCTTTACAACACCAAAGCCAAATTATGTAGACATGGATCAAATGATGAGCCAAACATAGAAAAATTGTCCATGAAAATCTCAATGTATTTCTCAACTATATCAGAAAAAAATGGCCATCATACACCTCTGAAAAGTTGTTGGTGCATTGCAAAGACCAAAGGGCATTCTCCTAAAAGCAAAAGTACCATATGGATAAGTGAATGTAGTTTTCTCTTAGTCTTCTGGTTCAATGAGAATCTGATTATAACTTAAGTAACCATCCAAAAAGCAATATAATTCATGTCTTGTAAGTCTTTCCAATATCTGATCAATAAATGGTAAAGGAAAGTGATCTTTTCTAGGGACATCCTTTAATTTCTTGTAATCTATACACACACACACACCATTTAGTAATTATTCTAGTTGGAATCAATTCATTGTTATTATTTTTCTGATCCCTTCTTTGGTATAACTTGCACCAGGCTCACCCATGGACTATCAGAAATAGGATAGATGATTCCTGCATCAACTTGATCACTTTACTTTCACCACTTCTTGCATCTTTGGGTTTAAATGCCTCTAAGGTTGGACGTTGGGTTTGTATTGCTCCTCCATTAAAATTTTATGCATGCAAAGTGAAAGTCTGATTCCTTTGATGTCTGCAATTTTCCATCAAATTGCACTCTTATGCTCTCTAAATACTCTTAGTAGTTTCTCCTCCATCATATTTATCAAAGCAGAAGAAATAATTACTGGCAGAGAAGAAACTTCATCTAAATAAGCATATTTTAAATGAGAAGGTAAAGGTTTGAGTTTAAGAATAGGTGGCTTAAGCTTTTTATTGATTTATCCCAATTCTAAAGATCAAGCATTGAAAACCCTTCAAAATACTATTGCTCCTCAAAATTTTTTGAAGGATGTTAAAAATAATAGTAGAAGTGTGATAGAGGTTCTCTGAAGCTCCATTAGAACTTCTAAAGTCATGAAGAATTAATCTCAAAAGTGTGATAGAGCAACAGTATTCTGAAGGGTTTTCAATGCCCGATCTTCAGAAGTTTTGAAGCCCCGTCAAGACTTTTGAAGTAATGAAATTGTGAAGTTCAGAAATTCTAAAGTATCTTAAAATGGAAGAAAATTCTTAAGTCTCGGAAGGATTTTTCGGAAGTAAATTTGAAAGATTTTATAGTGTTTTAGAAGGATGAAATTGCAAATAGCAGTTGGAAGTGTAGCACATGTTGCTTTTGGAAGTTTGCAGATTTTTTTAAGTGCACAAATTGAAGTTATTCTTGAAAGCTGATTTTTAGGTGCATATGTTAAAAAACCACAATGTTCAGCAACATAGTTAATTTTAGAACTTCTATTTTATGCATTGCAATGTTTTGGAAGCTATATTTTCATTTAGAAATATGAATTAATAATGTAAGAGGATTTTTATGCATAGTAGAAGAGTTCTAATAAAGCTGTGCTGCTTGGGTTATTTAAGGAGATCCAAGGAATAGAGTTTGGAGAGAGTTGGACGAGGAGAAGAGCTTAGAGTAAGAAGATCTTTGAAGAAAGATGCTACAACTTTCATATTATGTTTGAATATTTGATTTTAATTCAAATATCAATACAAGATTCATTATTAGGATCCATCTAACCCTACATAAAAGAAATTTAGAACATCGTATTTGAATTAAAATCAACTGAGTAATTGATAAACATCTTCATAATCCAAGTGTAACTGTTGATTCGAAAACAAAAGAGTTTCTCATATCCAAATCATCTCAAAATACCCTAAAATTAAGAAATTAATCATTTTTCCCCATGAAACTTTCTACATTTTTATATCAAATCTCCCAAACTTACTGTTCATGAAGGGTATAAAACCCTAATAAGGCAGAAATCATAAAATCAACTATAGAAAAAGAGTTGTACCTTCCATTTAAAACATTATTTTCTCCCTAACACAAGGATTTGACCTCAATCCTTCAAAAATCCTCCATTATTTGAAATAAAAATGGATTTTCCTCTTTTCTCTATCGCCCAAATAAATGAATTCGGGTTTAGCTATATCCATAATAAATCTCATGACTAAACTTAGCTATTTCCTAGCTAAAATCATGCAAAAAGAGGATAGGAACATGGGGTTGGGTGTGGGAAGAAAGAAAATGGAATGGGTAAACAAGAATGGAATGAATGACATTAAAAAGTTGGATCACCAACTTAACCCACCAACTGGCGCCGTGGTGCCCGTTCTGTTGGATGTTGCCATACTAATTTTCCTCTTTTCTTTGCTGCCTAAACAAATGAATTTGGGTTTAGCTATATCCATAATAAATCTCATGACTAAACTTAGCTATTTCCTAGCTAAGATCATACAAAAAGGGCATAGGAACATGGGGTTGGGCATGAGAAGAAAGAAAATGGAATGGGTAAATAAGAACAAAATGGAATGGTGTTAAAAATTTGGATCACTAACTTAACCTACTGACCGGCACCATAGCGTCTGTTCTGCTGGATGTTGCCATACTGATTTTTCAAAGTGGCGTCGCGGCGCCAAAGTTGGTGTTCGCAACACCGAATCCCACTGCTCACTCTTGTGCTTGATTTTTCATCATTTTTGATGTTTTCCCACATCATCACACCCAATATGGACATTAATCATCCCTTTATAAACACATTAAAATTTCCCAAATTCCTCTCAACTAATTAGAAGTAATGTCATATAATTCACTTTGTACACATAACACACCTCTTTTCCACTTAGTCAATTTATACATTCATGTACATTTTGTCTCCATATGATGATTTACAAAAAATTTCAAAATATTTCCTCACTTTTAACACCCTAGGTGTTACAAACTACCTTACTTACAAAAAGTTTCATCCTCAAAACTTTGAATGTTGTTCCATCATTATGAATATTTGGTTCTCATTATTTCTCCAAGAACACATATCATTTCCTCTTAATATGATCACTCTATTGGATTATCGCAATTTAAGTCAGTTTATTTCAAGCTTTACTCAACTAACACCTTGGTGCAATAACCAATTCTTACATATGTTATTTCATGAACTGTTGCCAGTGACAAATCATCAATTGAATAATTCTTTTTACATAATCTCAAAATAATCTTTCCATTAACATAAACCCAAGTACTTCCTTTGGAGTATAACAATAAACTACAATTTCTTTCTATACAATTGATACTCCCAACATTGGCATTTTTACCAAACTAGGAAAAACTTTCTCCCATTGCTTAAATCAATCAAGTTCATTCCCTTACATTTAGATCAAGTCTTTTAATAATAATGTGTCCATTGCAAGAAACTCCTAACCTCAATGACATTACTTGGTCTAAGCCTATTCACATTTTTCTTATGGATCTACCAGAGTACAATTTCCAAAATGACATGACGATAGAAAGTTGTACTTCTTATCCAAAAATCATATTTCTTACTCAGCACATGATTTTGCTAAATTTTCATGGTGTCACTCTTAGATAATATTCATACTCCTCCCTATTCGTGGAATATCTCAAGATATCCCTAATGAACACAATTACAATTTAATTTGAGTGGGGTCTAAACCCTTTATTCATCAAGTCTATAAGCCCATCTAACCAAATGGCATTACTAATTCGTAATGCTCATTGTTATAAAACCTTTCTCTGATTTATGTAATTCTACTACCTTGCCCATCATAGGGGTCTGTCCTTCCATTTTCTGCTTTAGTGTAGTTATAGCAGACATTTTATCAATCTCACCTCCTTATACTCGAGGTGCAATTGTCTATGTAATTTTAATTCAGATTCATGCATAGCCCTCTATCCCTACATTGAGATGTACCTGCCCATGCCCATAAGAAATGTTCATAATCAACCTTACTGTCAAGGCATAACATTCTCATATCATGACTATGACACTTCTCATCAAGTCTCACCTTATAATCAAGGCATCCATAGTCACATTCTATCATCATTTCTGGCAATAACTCGATAGATTTCATTACCTACATCAAATTTTATCAAACATACTTACCGTTTTGTCCCCTTTGTCAATATACAATTGGATTACCCCTATAACCCTGGCTACTAATGTTACCAGATCCATGTGGTACCTTGCCTTCATTATAACATAGGAATATCAGGTGTATCATTTACATTTATTGAGGGAATCATAGATAATAATTAAAAAGCCTTACTATGTTATACATTATAAGTTCTTGTCTTATACAAGTTTTCATTCATATTTTATATTTTTTTCACAGGGATCCCACTTTTCATATCATCAGGGGTTCCAGACTAATCCAAGCATCCACCCTAGGTGGGTGTTCGGTTCCATCTGGGCACTATCATTCCTCAAGCATCTGGATACTATCATTCCCTAGGCATATCACATAAAACTATGCCACCACCAGGGCATACCAACACCCTAAGAGTGTCTAGCATTATCTATAACCACGTCCCCACCACGACATGATGGCACCCCATGGATGCCTATCGAATGTGTATGAGCCATCTACTCTACTAGACTTGGCCATATGCCTACGCCCCAGGACTTGGCCATACGCCTCCACCCCACTAGACTTGGTCATATGCCTTTGCCCTACTACATTTCTTTCATCTAGGCAAAAACATAACATATTGGTGGCATCGGTGGGCTTCTAGCACTATCATAGTCATACCACATCATATATGTGCCCCTAATGCACCATTATATCATCATAAGTTTGGATTGCGCTCTTGGGGCATACAATTTTCCAGGGCATCTAAAATTCACATTTATTCTTGTAACTGGCCTTATTCTCAAAGATTTATCATTTCAATCTCATCCCCATGATGCGCACTGGTCCCTCCCTGTCTCCTTGGCTATGAACCCTGCTAGGTCCACAACAGTCTCTCACTTTCATCTATGGCACCCCACCCTCATTACTCCATAGGGATCATAGGTTAGCCGAATTAGAGACCATACCATCATAAATCTGTACCAGCTATGTAAATACTTATTTAGATCATTTTTGCGCTATCAAGGCACTCTCATATTCATTCCACATAAACCATTAACAAACCATAATTCATTCAATACACATACAATTCCATGATAGGCTACAACTCATAATGATGCAATACAGTCCACATATTCAAAATGCACATGCTCTTCTAGTACAAACTCTTATTTAACTGCATACACCAATATATAGGGTGCAAATGCTTGAAATCAACATTACTTTTTCGCTCATACATCACTACTATCGTATTTCCAAGGCTAGCATTAGCATTCTAGCATTATCATATTAGTTCTCACAAATACCATAATTAAATCCATAGTAATTTATGTTTCATGAGAACGCCATATGTATCCATGCCTCAATGCATACACCCTCATCACTAGCATACTACTATTCATAAATATTAAACACATTCTTCCAACATAACAGTATCAAGCCATCCTTACTAAGATACATTTATCATAAGCATTTTTACTATAAGGACTCACTAGGGATAACAACATCCTTACATTAGCCTTTTAAAACCCTTAACCTAACATTTTCCCATGTTCTCATGGGTTCACCAATTGGTATTAGACATGTCGTTTCCTCTTTCATTCTAAAAGCCATTACCATCATGGTTCTAGGACTCATCACATACCTTACTATTTTCTGCATTTCACCGTTACCTTATAATTTACCCACTTTTAAGGGTAATATTCTGCAAAAAATCTCACAGAGCCTAGCCTGAAATATGAGGCTATATACATGTGTAATTATTTATTGTATATAAAATTTGAATTCAATAACTATAAATTAATAACATAAACCATTGAACTTGCCCAACATACACACATCTGCCTAGAACCAGAGTCATCCGGTGATGGAAATAAAAAAGACTGAAATATTACAAATCCAACTAAAAATCATGATGATGTGCTAGTACATTTCATTATAAAGCAATTGAAATCTTTTAAATTCTTTCATATGGAAATACATGCTAGGAATACAATCCCAATTTCATACTAAGAATAATAGTGTCTTTAGATTGGCTCATAAGCACCATCTTGCAGTTGGCTCTGTCCCTTGACTTGCTAGCTAAAAAAATAGAATAAGAAGGTGTGAGTTCGGGCAAACTCAGTAAGGGGGCAAAATATAGAACAATGATCAATAATCCAATAAAAGAACATGTCAAAATCCACAACATGTTTAATTCTAAAGTATGGTAAATTTTATATCAGTATAGGATAATATCACATTATCTATTTGATCATAATGCATACATTTTCATCATCCCATTAACAATATAATACAACCATGTCACTTAACCAAACTAGGGGACATCATTAGTCTAATACATCCATGCATTTATCCATATATAGCCTAATAACATCATTCATTAATGGGATACTCATTCTCCCCATTAATCTATGTATTCACATAAGAACATAACTCATTTCATATAGAAGCATGGGTGTAACAAGGATAGAATATGAGGAAGGAATAAATAAATGGAATGACATGACCAGAATTGGTCGCCTTTAGAATGAACCAAGTAATTTCCATTATTATTGATTTTCCTCAATTGATTACACTTGTCATGTACATCAGAAAAATTATGTGTTCACATCTTAGACCATAAGTGGTCCTAATTACATCTCCACAATGGGAAAAACCTTAATTAAAAGGAAAAGTACAATGCATCTTAGAAATCCAAAAATAAATCACACACTCTCTCTCAAAATAGATGTGTGTTGTCTTTGGGATCGCCGAGCACATTGCGATGACTTGATACTTAGGAGATCGCCTCAAGTCAATGGGCGGATGGGATGACACGATTCTAGATTTGGTTGCTAGACACTGAGTCAACTTAGAAAATGGGTGTTTTGATCCGATTGGTTTGTCCTGGGTGAGATCAAGACCGGGTGATTTCTATTGTTTAGACTGTAAGAAATCATAAAGACAGTATATGTGTTGTGACCCAATTGGCATATCTGGGAAGGACTTAGGACCGGGTGATCTCTACTGTGTTTTAGACTTGAAAGAGATCAGAAGAGAACAGGTGACCTAGGTTTGGTTAAGCCTTCTCTAATTGCCCATGAGAAGCTTAGGAAGAATGGGCCAGGTTAACTAGGTTTAGTTTAGCTCTCTCAATTACCCATGAGAAGCTTAGGAAGAGTAGGCTAGGTTGACTAGGTTTGGCTATTTTGATGAATGGTATATGCTAAGGTGACTCGGTCTTAGACTTAGGCTTTTGAAGGAGTTGGTGAGTGGCGGTTGCTAAGGTTTGACTTGGTGTCACAACTTAGTGACTCGGTCCTAGACTTAGGCTTTTGAAGGAGTTGGTGAATGGCGGTTTCCAATATCCCGTGGAAAACTGCAAGCGGGCGATCTCTGTCGTTCATACTGTGAGAGATCAAAGATCCAGACTACATAAATTAAGCCTAATCATGATTAATACTAATGGCAGTGATTAGTGCTAATGATAGTTCTCAGATGATATCGTTAGTTTCTTTTTTTATAGGATGGTTTCATGGTTTAATCAGGATTCAACAAGGTTTAATGTATTTAGGATGTCTAAATCAGTGTTATCTTGTTGTCCATTGGCCATATGGGGCCCACCATTACCATAGCATGGGTGGGACCCATGTATGTACTATGGTGGGGCCATGGCAAAGTGCCCTCAGGCACTAGATAGATTACCAGTGGCCAAAGGCCACTAGTGTCAAGTGAAGCACCTGCCTCTTGAAGATTCTTCGAACTCTTCCCCTAAGTTCTCCCTTTCCAAGAGAATTCTCCTTCGACCAAAAAATCCTCCTAAAAAATCTCTCCTTCAAGAAGAGGGAGGGGGTATTTATAGGTTCTAGGTCCTCTGAGGGTAGTTTAGGAATTTTAGCTCCACCATGGGGGCATTTCGGGAAACTCTTGGAAATAGGCCCAGCTTCACCAGTGGGGGCATTTCGGGGATTCTAGCTCCACCATGGGGGCATTTTGGGAATTCCTTTGTGAAATATGCCCAGCTTCACCAGTGGGGGCATTTCGGAAATTTTGGCTTCACCATGGGGGCGTCCTGGGGATTCCAGCTCCACCATTGGGGCATTTTGGGAATTCCTTTGGAAAATAACCCCCGAGGCTCCGGGCCACATCACCAAGTTCTTATGATGCGTCACCTACACAGCTGCACAGGACGCTGGCTACGCGGACGGGGAGGTTGCCACTTCTCGATTCGCTGGCTGCGGGGGGTTTTTGTCGTCCCTCCAGCTCGCCACATCAGCTGCATGCCCTCCTGGTAAAATGTGCTAACATGGACGGAAAACTTTGGTTGCGCAACATGTCGGCCCAGGCTGCCTCCTTCTCACACCAGGTCGGCCCCTCCTCAGCAGCGCACCATGTCAGCAAGGGCAAGACTTCAACGGCCCAGTACATCAGCAGGTGCGCGGCGCCCCTCCATCGCACGGTGCCTCGCTGTCTTTGCCATCTTCTCGTTGGAGCTGGCGGATAGCCCCTAATCGCGTAACACATCAGGTTGTACCACGTCGTCTGCTGTTCATCTTCGTAGGCGTCGGCTACGCGACCATGCCACCTCATCCGCACGGCACATCAGCAGTGGCATGGGGAGATTGATGATGGCCGCTCGGCTAACCACCCCTATCTGCATGGCATGTCAGTGACGGTGCAGGGGGCAAATCGATTTCATGGCTGCTTCCAGTGGGTTGTCCCTTCACCATCGACGTTTTGATGCCTCGTAGCAACCCTCGCCGCCATTTTGCCGCTGAAGATCGTCACTTGTCCAGTGAGCTAAACCGCCATCGACAAATGGATTCCGGTAGGAGAGGTGAAATCGAAGACACATCAGCATCTTTTCTGCCGGTGATGTTCAGCGTCCATCGGGTAATCCATGACAATCAAAAAATCGACGATCACTTTCCGATTTTGGTGCGGGTGCTGCTGCCGTCGATCCTCCTTTCCCGTCACTGGAAATCTCAAAAAATGCTTAAACGACCGTCATTTCAGCCGCAAGTCGCCACTATAATTTCAAGGTCCTACCACCAATCGGCCAATCTGCTATGACAACAGCGTTCTGGTCGATGTCCTAATCTCCGGCAGCCATTTGCTGCACCGGGTCCCTAACCCTGGTGGCCAAAAGGTAAAAAACAGGGTGCTAGTATGCCTTGCTTCCTTGCTATTGAGTGACGTTGCCACCGGCCGGTTAATCTACTCCGTTCCAAGACTTGATGTTGCTGTTCCGACACCGGTACTGATCTTGTCGTGCTAGATTGTCCTTCCTGGTCGCTGGTAAATTCAGCCATGTGGGAAAAACCCATCAGCTTTTCCCTCGGATTGCGTTGTGACACCGTCGTCCGACCATTGGATGGTCGATCTATTCGGCCATGATGCCTTCAGCGTCGTGCTAATGCTGGACCCCTTGTCGTGCCAGATCCTTACCTTTGGTCGCTGAACGATGCAGGATAGGGTGGCCTTCTTCCTCGCTGCCGGCGATACTGCCGCTGTAACCTTCTCACTGTCGAGCGGGATGGGCTCAGCCTTCCATTCCCTGCTCACCACCGATGGTCAATGGAGTTGCCGAATTGCCCAGACGGAGATGACGCCAAGCAGGGTCGGTTAGGTGGTGTCGATGTCGCCGGATTTGAAGTCGACACGTGAGCTCCTCACATGGCTTAATGCGCGAGTGAAGCCCCTTCTCTTCCCTATCATTTTTGTTCTTATCTTGGCCATTGGTTCTGGTTTAGGCTACTACAATGTGCAAGTTACATATATGGACCCAACCTAGCCTCTAGTTCCATTGTATGATGTCCGTGGCATGATACGTGGAAACCTGGACTCCGGTTCCATGGTATGAGGCTTGAGACGAGCACTTGCTGATTATCGTAAGCGGATCCACAGAAACATCCTCGTAAGCGGATCCGCAGAAGCATCAGCGGAGTTTAAAGGATACAACATCCTCATAAGCGGATTCGTAGAAGCATCAGCGGCGTAAGCAGATCCGCAGAAGCATCAGTAGAGTAAGCGGATCCGCAGAAGCATCAGCAGCGTAAGTGGGACATCCACGTAAGCGGATCCGCAGAAGCATCAGTGGATTCGCAATAAGCGTTAGCATAGACAGCGTTCCTGGTCTCGATTTGAAGACGCGTGCCTGTATTTTCTTGGCCACTTTTGATGGATGCTATGGGGGAGATCCAGCCTGCTACCCCGCTATTTCGCAGTCATTCGAAGGACAGGGGCGTTGATGTGGGACTCAACTGGCAAAATTGTCGACAACGGATGATCACAGGTCAGTTTCAGAGCTCGCCGGATTTGGAGAAGATGAGCAGAGATTGCTGCATCTGTCAGCTGAGGATAGGGTTTGTTCCCTGCTTGTGCTATCTGAACTGAAACATTCATCAAACTTTAAAAATTTCTTGCCATTTCTTGTTCAGGCTACTACAATGGGATATTCTTTATTCTAATAACTACATATTCATATCATAAAATAAACACTAACTATTGTAATCCAAGGGATACTCACTATCCTGACAACCACACATCACATAATACAATTATATCATGGAAAATATGGTGCCCATAATCAAGGGATACTCACTATCCCTATAAATCCATCCATTTATGAACAAGATAAGGAGCCTACTTATCTACATGAAGAGTTATTTCACACTCCTCAAGTTTCATGACTTCTCAACTTAACTTTTAAATCAACCCTTTGGGTCTCAATTGCCAAATGAATCCTACATACATAGCACATAACAAAATTGAAATTTGCAACATCTAATAAGAGATTCCTATGGCCAAATCGCTCCACAACACTCCTTAAGGACAATTTATTTGCAGACCTTTATGCATTAAGGTTATCTATTATAGGTTCTAAAAATTCAAAATACTTTGTCTCCCACTAAGTTTGGTAGAATATCTATTTGTATCTCTGTTAAAGATATATTAAAAATTTTATATGACAAAGCTAACAAGGTCCAAAAAACTGAAGCAATTGGCTCCATGTAGGAACTACAGGAATAAGAGAAATCAGAGGAATCAACTCATGGAAAATCAAAGGGAGCTAAAGACAAATAAGTATGCATGTTAAAATTTGTGATAAATTTTAAAGCTCTATGTCTTTCTAAAGCTCTATGTTTTTCAAGATTCATAGGAAATTCTTATGAATATCTGAAATGCTTGATATAAGAAAATGAAAAAGGAGTGATATTGAATAATTAGTGTATAAAAGAGTTTAGGTGTGTTTAAGTATCAAGAGAACTATTCATGATCTATCAAAGATGGTTACTTAATACACATAATAAAAGATTGAAAATATAAGATGTTGGATCATTATTTAGTTTGTAAAAGATGATCTTAATTATGTGCTTTTTTACTGCTTCATATATGCACATTGCATACAAACCATTCAAAAATTAAGCTAAATAATAAGGGAATAATTACTCAAATCTTCATCTCTTTATCAAAAGGAAGCCTCACACACAATATCAAGCTCTTAGAAAATCATGCACATCTCAGATCAAAAATAAATTGAAAATCATGTCATTTTATATCTACCCATAGATGAAGTCACTAGTTTGTCTGTAGATTTGTCTGAAGCCAACTAATTTGTCTGAGGCCCTCAAAATTTGTCTGCAGACCTAATAAAAACCCTTCTTTTAACCTTTCTCATTCACTGTTAGCAACAGAAAATTCCCTCATCAAAAGAAGGCAATTCAAATTCCTACTGCTCCCTTCTTCACTCCTCATCGTCTTAACGCCATTTTCATTTGCTCACCTCTTTGCCAAGAACCCCAAAGTTCTTCCCATCAAAACCCCAACCTCGACTAATGAAGACGAAGGATTCAAGAACATCAGAGATCACTTCAACATCCACATCCGACAGAAGAAGACACAAAGAAGAGGCAGAGGAGATGCATCCACCTCAAAAATTAAGGATTCAAAGAAACATGCTTCTTGAGGTAATCTTTTGAAACAATGAACAAAGTTACCACGAGTTCATAAGTATGATAAAAGGAAAATGTTAGAAGGAAAGGTTACTTCTTTTGATTTCTTTGAAAAGATGAAGATGGAAGTATGCAGCTGGATAAATTTCCAGGGCTAGAACAAATTCATGAGTTGCAAAGACAAATTTTATTCTAAAATAGTAAAAATACCTTTTTTCAACTATGATCCTAAACTAAAGAAGTCTTAGATTGGAGATAGGAAATAAATCTATCTCTTGAATGCATTAGAGAATGCTTAAACCTTCCCATGATTGAAAGGTAAACATTTGAATGGCTAACACCCAGAAGAGAGTTGTTCTCACAGCTAACAAGGATAACTATTAGTGATGACACAAAGAATCTAAATCCTATGCATCTAGATGTGAATATAAGACTTCCGCACAATATCCTAATGAACAACATTTATCCAAAGACTGGAATTAGGAATAATATTTTTGAAAGAGATGTAAGGGTTCTCTGAGCATTGAAACATAGGGAGAAATTAGATCTCGCCAAACTCATGTCTGAATAGCTTTACCAAGTCAAATCATCAACAAGATATCCTCTGCCCTATGGAATGACAATGACCAACATGTTAAGAAAGGCAGAAGTAGATTTGTCACATGAGGTACCTGATGAATTCAAGTACTCAGACATGGTTGATGAAGTGACACTAAAAAGAATGGGAATATAAATAACATCAGATGGTACAGTCATTGAAAAAGCAAAAAGGCTAAGATAACCAAAAAGATAAGAGAAGAAGAAGAAAAAGAAAAAGAAGAAGAAACAAGGTTTGAATCAGTCAGGGAAGAAAGGGAAGAAGCCCCTTCAATAGTAGTAAAAGGAGTCACTTTATACATAAAAATTGATGAAATGAGTAGAGGTGTCATAGGAAAATTTGTGGCTGAAATGATAGACGAGCTGAAACAAGATGACTTCTATATTAAAGCAAGAACAAGAATGGAAAATCAAGATCCTACATCTTATGTGTGAATAGCAAGAATGGTAAGAGATGAAGAAGAAATATCAGTAGATCATATACAATCAACCTTTGTAGTAATAAAAGCAGAGGCAGCAACTGCATCATTTCCACCTCACAATCCAAATCCATTCAAACCACCTCATCCATCTCCACCAACTCATCCCACCTCACAAGACCTAGAGAGAAGTCTCATCAACATTGAAACATTCTTTTCAACCCTCAATATTAGGATGGATTCACTAGATCAAAAACTAGACACTCTAATCTCCTTAGTCAAATCCATCAAAGGTCAAACACAACCATCCAAATCTTCTCAACAATTTTCTCCAGTACATGAGCCCGGATCTATCTCATTAATCAGGTATACCCATTCCTCACTTGCACCTTCACCCTCTCACTATCATCACTCACCTACTCTTCACACAACTCATAATTCTGCCACTTCCACATCCTCATCACTTCCATCTCCATCTAAGTCAGTTGAAACACTCTCTGATTCAGAAATATCTCTCGCTCAAATTCTTAAATCCATAAAAAATACTTCTAAGAAAAACATTCATCCTTCATCAGATGTCTCCCATGTTACTTCTCAACCTAATCCTTCCGCAAATCCTCCTAGAACTAGGAGATTCACTCCTGTTTCTTCCATTCCTCCATACAAAGATGTCGTCATAGCAAAAGTTTTTGTATATTCCTACTCCTCCGAAAAGTCTTTTCACTATCCTCCTACTATAAAAGATCCACATGAATTTTTATTCCCAAAAATTTTTGTTGCACTTCCCATAAAACTTAACAAGAAAATAAGATTAATAGAAAAGATTGAGCATAGACAGAGAATAAATGAATGTGTTTATTCTGAGTTGAAAGCCCAAAAAGCAATTTTTAGTTATTTAAATCTTCCATTCTCACATTTTGTTGACCCTGAATTCATAAAACTGAATGTTGTCATCATGAAAAAGCCTTCTCCTAAAAACTTCAAGCAAAAATTTCCAAACATAAATAAATTTGTTGATAATTTTATATTAAATTTCAAGTGACCCTCAACATCTACCTCAACTCTTCCTCAATCACATGCTCCTATATCCTTTAAGTTAGCTCCAAGGGTATCACCTCGCATTGCTCTTGATGCATCTAATCCTAATCTATTTTATCTTCCATATAATGTACATTGATAGCGCAGGTTCATGCAAATTGATGCATATTTTGGACAATTACCTTCACCTTTTCTAGAATTTGATAATCCAGATTATTTTGAAAAGCTAAGAGTAATTGAACTTGAAAGAGTTATTTCTTCAAAATTTGGTATTTCATTGTCCATCTTAACAATTTCTTCATCCAACACTTCTTCTTCTGAGTCAACACCTTTTTTCTCACTTTACCCAATCCTCCTCCTCCTTTAAGATTCAAAATTCCAGTCTCCAAATCCAAGCTTCCTCTCTCTAAGACATCTATTTCTAAACCTTCAAAAGTTGATGACCCCTTAGTGAACTATAGACATGTCAATCCCATTCCCATAGGTCACACTTTGTACAACAAAAGGATGGTAGCCAATGCTCAAGCAACTACTCAAGGAAAGCCTCTTCTTTATCCATATTTGGTAGATCCTAAATTTCAACTTCGACTCTAGGTTATCAACTACAAGGATAGCACTGTACAACTAAGGATAATTTCTAATCTACTGAATACATTTTTCTTTGATTTTGTTTATATGTCGTACATTCATCTTGTACATCAATGAAGTATACATTTTCATATAGTTTATAGTTCTTTAATGTCACTTATATTGCTTGAATGTTGTTTCTTAGAAACTATGTTGCATCTCTGTTATGTTCTCTTATGTTCTACCTTTTTGATTTTGATAAAAATGGGAGAAATAAAGTGAAATATGCAAGAATTGCATTTACTTACAGGGAGTATATATGAAATTAGTTAGGGGGAGCCATAAGGTTATAATTATTTTATCATAAATAATCTAGATTAATTCTTCTACACATTCTTATCTCTCATGAACGTTATTTCACTAAAATGTTTTGTCATCATCAAAAAGGAGGAGAATGTTGGACCAAATGGTATATGTGCAAACAGCCAAGTTTTGATGATGAGCAACAACATATGAGTGAACATTTAAAGTACTGATAGTTGTGTTTCTAAATATTGAAAAAACAAATATAAATGATATACAGGAAAACAACTCAAATATAGTAGACAACGTATACAAAGATTGCATCGGCAAGGAGGTCCACTACACCAGAAGAAGATCTAAATGCTTAGAAAGGATGACACTGAAACTTTGAAAAGAAGTCACAAAGCGTATCTAAAGCCATGATGTTCAAGCCTCAATATGTGACTAAATAAATCTTCTACAAACAAAGTTAATATCAAAAAACACTTACCTCAGCCAGATTTAGACAAATCATTCCAAATAAATCATTCCACTGACAAGTCAGATAAGTTCTTCCTACATAACAACTGTATGCAAAAAAAAAAGGTGAATTCAGATTATAGAAGTAAGAGATAAAATGGAACTGAACTCAGACAAATGTAGAGCTAAAGACAAATTCGAACTAATTAAGCATTTGTCTCTCATATGAAGTCTATCTCAAATAAAAGGAGAATAATGAACTTGTCTATAACTCACTATAGACAAAGTGGAAGACGAAGTAAATGCTATACAATAGACTCAATTGAATCTGCATAAGCAAATTGAAAGATATTGACTACACCTTCCAAATTCATCTATAGCTCTCTACAGATAAATCAAAAGACAAAGTTAATTCATCTATTGAACTTCTATGAAGAAACTTTGTCTGTGCCATCAAGAGTTTTCTCTAACTTACTACAAACAAATCAACAGACAAAGCTACTTGGTTTGGTGAATAGTTAGAAAAGAACTTTGTCTATGCCTCTACAATTCATTTGTTACTTACCAGAGACAAACTAAAAGACAAAGTAAAAGTGCTATAATGGACTCAGATAAATTTCTAAAGACAAAGTTATCTACTCTATCTTATGGGTCTACTCAGAGCCAATTTGTTTGTTACTTACAAGAGATAAACTGGACTTGCTCAGATAAAGTCCTCAGACAAATTATGGCTTAATTACTATGACACATCCTAACGAGTAGAAGCTACTTATACTAGACAATGCTGAATGAATTCCTCGAACAAACATTCTCATGAAAAAAAGTATGAAAAGAAATCCAAAGGAAAATAGTCTTTATTCTGACGAAGATTGCACTCTCAGAAGCTACATCCCTTCAAGTTTAATATACATCTTTCCAAAAGAATGAAAGAGTCAATCATGCAGAATGTATTCATCCAATCTTTTCCAAAATCAGAAATGCATCTTCTTTAAGTACGGTGTTGTAGGCTTTCCAGCTAAAACAAGTTTATCAAGATGATAGCTTTTTAATGGGAGAAAATTCAGAACAGTCTTCAACATTCAAAGGAAGTCATCTACCTCCAATGGACAAAAATTTCTGAAGGAGTATAAAGTTAGTGTAGTGTCAACAAAGAAGGTTAAGGAAGCTAAGAGAAAGATGAAAAAAACAAAAGAGCTTAAATGAGTAATTTCTCTCAATTAAACAATGCTTTCTTTAAGATATTCAATCTCCAAAGCGTTGATAGATGATGAGCTTCAAAGATCTATCATAATCATATTTTTGGAGTATTGATATCTTCTATGCTTCAATGAGTAATCATTTTATGTGTGCTTAAACTTTGTACAAATCAGCCTAGTATAGAGGCAAAGTGATGTACAACTTCAGTGTTGTTTATCTGCCATATGAGTTGGTGGTGAACTCAAAAAAACTACTATGTTTATGCCCCCTAGAGCTGGAATCCAAAAGAGTTTTAGGAACACTTATTTATGCCCCATAGAGCTGGAATCTAGAAGAGTGCTAGGAGAACTAGTTATGCCACTTGGAGCTGAAATCCAGTAGAGTGCTAGGAGACCTAATGTATTCCATTATAAGTAGTAGTGGAATCCAAGGCATAATGAGTGTGCTCTTGGAAGAGTGGATGTAGGGACGGGGTGCTCGAACCACTATAAAAATTTATTGTGTGTATTATCTGCTTGATTGCTTTACTTTACATGTTATTGTCTTATCATTACTATATTTCACATATCATTATACACACACACACACACAAATATCTGCCTGAAATGAGTACAACTATGGAATGTTGAATCTGTGTGTGGTGTAAATACCATAATTGAATGAACAACTATGAAAATCAAGTATGCAGTACAATATTATTTCTGCCCAACACATTAATTTTTATTTGGCCATAATTTTAATATGCTGCATTCACCCCTCCCCTCTTGAGCTATCAACTGCATGGGACTAACACTCACTATCCTGACAACCATACACCACATAATACAATTATATCATGGAAAATATGGTGCCCATAATCAAAGGATACTCACTATACCTACAAATCCATCCATTTATGAACAAGAAAAGGTGCCTACTTATCTGCATGAAGAGTCATTTGAGTTTCATGACTTCTTAACTTTTAATTTGATCCTTTAGCCCTCAAGCAATTGCCTAGTGAATCCTAGATACATAGCACATAACACAATTGAAATTCGCAACATCTAATAATAATTCCAACTTAATTTCATCCACTAGGTGAAATTTACCCAATAATCAATTATACATCAATTCGATGTCCCAACTGAGCCAAATTTGAGGATTTTCACTTAATTCACCATTTCAAGTCTTTCTCTATTAACATACTCAAGCTAAAGTTCATTAACATCTTATAGCTATCATTTATTCATCCATTTAGGTCAATTAAGTATCTTCTTCCTTGACCATTTATAAGTTGCTATAGAATCCTTCAAATACACTTTGTTTCTTATTGAGACAATTCATCAAATATCTAATAGGGATGATTTAACTCACAACCTTTCAACAAAGTGTCTTAAGGGAATTCCATTTCCAATCATATATAATCATCATTCAACATAATTAATATTCTAATTATCCAAAGAACAAGATAATTATGCTCTTAATTTAATCACTTCATTACTCAAGCACCTTGCCTACAACTCTCCCCTTTCCATCCCCCAACTATGTTATGGATAATAATAAAAGTTGAGTTTCTCATGTCCAAATCGCCTCAAAGACCCTATAATTAAGCAATTAATCATTTTCCCCCATGAAACTTTCAACATTTTTATATCAAATAGCCCAAAATTATTATTCATGAAGGGTATAAAACCCTAATAAGGTAGAAATTGTAAAATCAGTTATAGAAAAATGCTTTACCTTCCATTTGAAACATTGTTTCCTCCCTAGCACAAGGATTTGACCTCAATCCTTCAAAACTCCTCCATCATTTGAAATAAAAATGGATTTTCCTCTTTTCTTCGCGGCCAAAATAAATGGATTTAAGTTTAGCTACATCCATAATAAATCTCATACTAAACTTAGCTATTTCCTAGCTAAAATCATGCAAAAAGGGCATAGGAACATGGGGTTGGGTGTGGGAAGAAATAAAATAGAATTGGGAAACAAAAACGGAATAGCATGGCATTAAAAAGTTGTTTCACCGACTTAACCAGCCGATCGGCGCCTCGGGGCTAAATTTGGGGTTGCGATGCCAGATCCCGCTGCCCACTCTTGTGCTTGATTTTTCCTCATTTTTTATTTTCTGTTTTGCTCATACCCTTTGGTCATAATTTTCGACATCATCACACCCAATATGGACATTAATCATCCCTTTATAAACACATTAAAATTTCCCTAATTCCTCTTAACTAATTAGAAGTAATGTCATATAATTCACTTTGTACACATAACATACCTCTTTTCCACTTAGTCAATTTATGCATTCATGTTCATCTTGTCTGCAAATGATGATTTACAAAAATTTTCCAAATATTTACTCACTTTTAACACCTTGGGTGTTACATAAATCAAGTCTCCTTAATTTTGTAAATGTTTAAGTAATGGAAAGGAGGCATGAAGATGAAGAAGAAGCCAATTTTGAAACATAAAATGGTAAGCCTATTTTGAAAACCAGATTTGGGATTGAAGTTGAGATGGCAGGTGTGTACATTCGAAAGTTTTCATAGAATTTCAAAAAGAGGTGGAGGGGATTATATATTTTATGGCCGAAAGGATTACATGTGAAGGTTCTGTAAATGAATGGTACGTGTATTAATAGGGTCAACTGAGTGAGGGCAAGCGTAAGTCCATATATCATGGAACATGAATGAGAACATATGTCACACCCTACCTAAGGGCCTATCTGTTTTAACATTACTCTGTATTTTCACAATTTATCAAGGAAACTTTTGCCAAAAATTTGGCAGAATTTACCCTAAAATATAAAGATATATACCTATGAAATTATTTATCATATACAAAACTTGAATTTAATAACTATAAATAATATCATAAAGCACTAAACTTGTTAAACTTACCCGGAACTACCCAGAACCAGAGTCGCACCATGGTGACATTAAACAAGACTATAAGCATACAAATCCATTCACAATATGATAAATATCTATCATTATGATATGCTAATACATTACGTTATATGTCTTTTGATTTTTCTTAAATACAAATACATAACTGCATTATGGGATAAAAATCTCACTTTATCATATTACTAGAAGGCATCTTCATGACTTCCTCATCCATCTCAACCCTTGTCCTATCAGCTAAAACAATAGAATAAGAAGGCGTGAGTTCGGGCAAACTCAGTAAACAGAAAAAATATAGAACAATAATCGATAATCCGATAAAAGAACATGTTAAAATCCACCACATGTTTAACTCCAAAGTATACTAAGTTTCATAACAATACAAAACAATATAACATTATACATCTGATCATAATGCATATATTCCATCATCTCAACAATAATACAACAACCATGTCACTTAACCAGACCAAGAGACATCACTATCTTACTCATTATCCCCATTCCCAAGCATTTAAAACATCTTAATCCTATTCATGCAATTGTTACATCAAGTCAATTCATTACTATACCTAATCCATATACACTATTCTAGAATGCTTGCCATTCCATTAACACACTCATTCATTCAATTATCATCCAAAATTCTAGAACACTTAAACTATTTCCAATAATCCATATATCTTAACACATATCACAAAACAAAGATTCATGGGATATCCAATATCCCCATCCAATCATACATGCCCATATACAAACAAATACAAATTTAGCCTCCAATCAAAGTATGAATAACATTACACCTATAACACATGCCAATATTCAATGCACATTCATGTTTCATACAAAGACAACTTTCATTATAATTCAATTAAATACATTCTAGATACCATCATATTCAATACACTTAGCATCAAAACAACTTCTTAACAAGTATTACCTCCCTAATGCTAATCCTCTTTCATTAGGGTTTTAGGGTTGCACTCAACCCTTTTATAAATGATTCTCTTTTCATGAGGCATTTCCTCAAATATGTCATAAGCATTATTTAGATTACATAATTTCTACTAACTATTTCAAAGGGGTTTTCCTTTACAATAACACATACACATCATATGACTCTATGATCAGCTAATTAATCATAAAAATAAGCCAACTAAGCCATTATCTTAATTAATTGATTGCTTAAATACTTTATACACAAAATCCCTTTCTACAATATATTAAATTTCAACCCATTTCATGGACAGTAATATAAATGGTCTCCTTAGGCCCAAATCACTCTAAAAACATGATAATTAATCCATTAATCATTTCCCTCATATCAGTTACACATAATTATGAAATTTTTCCAAATTTCACTATTCATGAAATTATACCAAAGCATAAATCATGAATTCTCATTCTCAATTAAGTTCCAAAATACTATAAGTATTTAGTTGATCATTTTCTCTCATGGATTTCATATAGTTCATACAATTTCCCCCCATAATTTTACTATTCACAATTTCTCAAAACCCTAGCCATGCAAAAATGCAAATCTAATTGAGGAAAACCAACTTATCTTTGATTTCGTGCATAACTTTGATCATAGAAGAATAAATCGGCCCCAAATCTTCAAAAACTCCCCATGCATTGTAGAAAATACACTTTTCTTCTTTCCCCCATCATCCAAATGGTTAGAGCTTGGGTTAGAGGTATGAATCCTTGCTTCTATTCATAACCACGATGATTTTCTTGTGAAAAGGCCAAGAAATCAATGCCTAGAGGGTTGGCTTTCAAGGCTAGGGCATGGGTAAGAAAGAAAAAATAGAACATTGTAACAAATGAAACAGAATGGCTTAAAAAATTCAACTCACCAACATATCTACTGATCGGTGCCCTGGTGCTAATTTCTAGTCGCCACTCCCTACTCCTCTTTTTGAAGTGGCACTATGGTGACAGATTGGGGGTCATGGCGCCAGATCCTGTTGCCCATCTTATGCTTGATTTTCTTCATTTTCCTATCCTGTTTTCTCTCTTACATTAATTCATCCTTAATACTAATATTAATTCTTCTCTAATACTAATATTCGTACATAGAAAATCTCATTAAGGGCCATAATAATGCCCATATTTAAATGGAGGTCATGTCATCAAATCACTCTACTTTCACATATATGAAATCTTCTTTTAAAATCTTCTTAAATTACATACAATTAATGTCCATATGTAACATTAACACTCTTTCCTCAACTCAAATCGTCATTACAATCAAATAAGAAAAATTTACCCCCTATTTTTAACACCTAGGGTGTTACAAACCACCTTCTTTACAAAAACTTTTCACCTCAAAACTTTAAGCAACATTCTTAAACTATTTATGTACTCATTCGAACTATTTCTCACATTGCTGTTCTCACCTTGTGGATGCGTGTCCTCATGATATAGCACGCAAGTTGTGCCTTTTTTCCCCATAGATCCTAATCCTGTAAGATTTGTTTACTTTATTAATAATAACACTTACACAATGACTTGTCTAAGGTATTCAAAGTGCTAATACAATCAAGCCAACATTAGCATTATCACTACACAACATTATAACCCATATAAGACTTTCAATTATTAGTTATTTTGACCAAATTGCAAATCAATCATGCCAAAACATGATAAATTTCAATAATATTTCATAATTTGCAAAAATGTCTGATCATTCAATCGATTTCATGAAGATTCACTAGAATAGTCAGAGATTAACATGTAGCTCCTCTTCTTTTATTCTATCACAGTATGTTCAAATAATCTCTGCAATTTCGTTTAGATTTTCTTACCTTTCCTCACATTTAAATACCAACTAGATACCATTTCTTAGATCATTCTACCACTATGTGCAATTTACCTTGGCTTCATACATTATCAACCCACTCATACTCAAGATAGTTGCAACCATTCCAAGAAATTAACAAAATATTTTATCCTAATCATCATGAGCAAAGGTTTTATTTGTGAAAATTACACTAGCTTTACTCACAATCACTATAAACGTACATAACCTCACAATCATCCAAGGCATGGAAATTTAACCCTTTGTTCATGCTCTTTCTTACACCACTTTCATGATATCCAAGCATACATAGAGAGACACATATGCAACTTATCATTCTAGGATACATATTTATGATGTCATGCTATCATAACAACACTCACATACTTATACTCAAGGTGCAATTGTCCAGGCCCATTATTCATACTCATATGATTTTATTACTAGGATGTATATTCCCATGCTCATAAGGTAAGTTTTATAATCCGCCTTATAATCAAGGCATACCATTCTCAAATCATGACTATGACAGGTTTCATCACATCTTGCCTTATTACCAAGGCATCCATAGTCACATCTTATCATCATTTTTTTTTCAGTTATACTTCTGATAGCTTTTATTATTTACATATATACACATTTACCATTTCATAGAATTTACCAACTATAATTACCATCCTGTTCCATTAAAAATGTACAATTGGAATACCCTTATAACCCTGGCTACTAATATTACCAGATCCATGATAGAAACATTGTGCTTCTTATGGTACATTGCTTTCATTGTAGCACAGGAATATCAGGTGCATCATTCACATTTACTGAAGGAATCAAAGATAATAATTACAAAGCCTTATTGTGTTATTCATTATAAATTCATGTCTTATATAAATTTTCATATTGTTTCTCACATTTTATATTGTTCACAGGGATCCCACTTTTCATATTATTGGGATGTCAAGACTATTTCATACCATTATGCCATCAAGACAGAGTGTCTAGCAAATATATAGACTATGCCAACACCACAGCATAGGGATACCCCATGGGTATCCAACTTTTATATAACAATGCCACCCCAACCCCCC
>JAYJMB010008192.1:5078-17255 GCA_036873735.1 Pouteria campechiana
TGTAAAATATATATAAATTTATCAAGAAAATAATACTTATAGCTAATAATGATAAAATAGAATTTTTTTTGAAAAGTTATAATTAATGATGAAAATATAGATGTGATATAAAAAAAATATTATTGGAGGCGAAAATTATCATATCAAATAAAGAATTTGGACCAAACAAACACTTAATAGGATAAGTTCATTTTATCTCCAACAAAATGAAATGATTGTAGGGCTGCCCAAAAAGTCTACAAAAAATTGGAAACCCGTTGGAAGGAATCGTTCATTTGCCATTTTTAGAGATGGAACTAACAGCTTTCGCTGTATGGCGATGGGGGCATAGCATTATTCTCCCTAAATTACTCTTAATTTGGACTGTCGATTCACGTGAGGATGGTTGGACGATGCCAAAAATAAAGACTATGGTTGGAAGGCATTAAAGGACGATCCCAACTTTAGTCACACAGCCAAAAATGCAACACTTGTTCGCAATCGCTTGTCACTTGGTTTCCATGTCCAGCTGCTGTAGGGCCTGTTTGTTTAGATGGAATGGAATGGGTTGAAAAATATAACGATGATGTTAGGTACAAACTGAATAAAATTCAAATATATCAATATATAATGAATAAAAATATAAATAACCAACATTGGAGGAAGATATAGGCATGCACCTATCCCCTCCCCCCAATAAAAAACCAATATTAAAAAAAAAAAAAGCAGTATGAGCAGCAAGAGGAAGTTGTATTCTAACCATCCATTTGGGTGTGGTCCATATGATATGTATGTTTGTGGACTGGCTCTTAAATTTGAACCGATAAGTGAGGGCACAAAGTCCAGACAACTGATTGACAGGTTAAGAAAATGAGCATCTCACAAGCGTCCATTTTAGCTGATGGCAAAAGGGCAGATAGCTTGGCTTTAGCTAGAGTAGCTGATGAAGATGGGGGCAGTTGGCCATTTATAGATTCCCCCTCTCGTTTTCCAATTTCTTAAAATGCTGTTTCACATTCTCTTAGGCAGAGGTAGTAGGGCAATGGAAAGGATGGATTAGAAGAATCGATCATTCTACGCCGATTTCTTCATCTTCCCAATCTTTCCAAAGGATAAAAGGATAAATAAAATGTGGCCATTTTCTAATAATTTTCTGCCCATTATTCAAAGCCTAAGAACAACACCAATATGGGTTTTTTTTTTCCGAACCTGAATCAAATTCAACACCGGTGCCCAACCCACTGTGCAGCTGAAGCCCACTCAACGACTAAGCATCAAACGTAGTAGAAGCCTGCTGCACTGGTACCTCAGTGCAGTGCAGGATTTTGCTTATCTACTATTAATTTTAATTTAGCCTTCAAATTATCTCATACAAGGGTCAAAACTGTAACTTAAAATCAGTTAATTATCAGACTTTAATACTATTAGACATAAAATGCTTAAGCTATTTAATTAATGCCCAAAAATCTTCTTATCCTATCTCTATCTCGCAGCATGTTTATATTATTCTTTGAATAGTTCTTTTAGCCAGGCATAAGCAAATAGGTTCATGAGCACGCTTGAGCATAGGCTTTGTTAATGTAACGAGACACACGAGTTGAACTTGGCGCTACGCTAGGCCAAGAAAGCTTGGGCTAAAGCAGACAGCCCAAAGGAAAGGCAGAATATTTGGAACCGACATTGACAGAAGGCCATAAGCCGAACCTCCCTCCAGCTGTACCATTTTCAGCCCTATGTGGTGGAAGCCTTTTCAGCCTTGCATTTCCTTGCTGTGTCATCTTCAAGCTGGTTAATCACAAGTTCTAGGTTTGCGGCATTCAAAAATAAAATTTCTACGGGAAATCTTATATATATAGTCGATTTCCCATGACAGTTCTAGCTCTACAACTTCATTGACCACCCCAGAAAATTGTCATTTGGCTTCTATCTTCTCATATATAGAGTTTTATTATTTCATTATGCCAAGCATTTCTTATTATGTTTGGCAATGGGAAAAAAGGTGAAATTTGTTTCATCTTTTTCTATATTTTTAATTAATATAAGATTTAACTATCCTAATATTTTTTCTGATGATTATGTATATTCTTAATTATTATCTCTATTTTTTAATCAAGATGTCTATCTTACTCACTGTCTTATCACATCAATTTTTATCATTTTCTTTGCTTCTTCATATTTTATTTTTTTTGACAATCTTTTTATTTATTTTTTTTCAATTTCCAAAGGTAGTCTCATTTAGGCTTTGTTTGGCTATGCTATGAAATTTAAACACTACTTCAAAAGTGTTATTGTAGAAGCGCATCCAAAAAAAGCATTAATTTGTAGTTTCTCCTAAACAATAAGCTTTTACTGTGATAAAAAAGCATAGCGAATGAATGCACGACTAAATTAAACCATTCAAAAGCTGTTTATGACTTCAAAAACACTTTAACCCCCTTACAATGTATGGCCAAATGAATCCTTAATCTTATTTCTTTCTTGTAGAGTGACATGGTTTTAGGATTATATGATGTGGGATCCACCAAGAGGTGGTATTGGTGCAAGTGGTGGGTTCTCACTGATGTGAGTGACGCCACATCAGTTACCTTTCGAAATTATTTAAAGACCGCAACAAATACAATGTCTCAAAGCATCACCCTCACACTAATCTTCAATACTATTGCTCACTGCGACGTATTTTATGGCTAATCTCTGGATAATTTGGCAACCAAAGTAGGTGGGTGATGAGTAATGATGCTGGTCCAAGCAAAGCATAGGTGACAGGTCGCATCAACCAGGCATGTTTTGCACTGCAATGATGGTGTGGAATGGCATATTCTGTCTAGCTATGTGAAAGGCAGTTGTTAGCCACTTTCGGTGATGGCCATGCGCCCCCCCACAAAGCCACCTACTAGAAAAGTAATTTCCTTTGGAGCAACAGTAATTATGAAGGAATGTTTCCCAACAAAAAGTGTGCACAGCTGGTAACCTAATTCTTGAAAGATCCTAGTTACAAAAGTACCGTTCCTCCTGTTTGATCAAGAGAAATGATTCATCTACCATAAGATTTAAATCTATAATTGGGTATTTTTGAAAAATTATAAAGTTTTTACTATTAAACTCTGTTAGACATTGTTAATCCTATCAATGTTGTTTAAGCGCTAGCTATTAAACTCATCAAAACTTTGCAAAACCCTATACTTAAATTCAAGAAAATCCATCAGATACCAATGGCTTATCAAACATTGTCTACTGTACAATCCTAAAAACCCATCGAACATTATTAAATACTGTCAAAAGCCGGTCAAAGCGCACTTCAATTTTACGGCTTATTATTAAAACTCCATAAGGCCCATCGAGCACCTTGTCAATCTCTGTAAAACACTGTCAAATCAATCTAATTCATTCGATATTATTATAATTTAACAAATTTTTAAAAATCATATATATATAACAACAAAATTTATATAGCAAGCTTTATATAAGTAAATCTACAATCTAGATTGTCCATATGTTAAAATAAGCTTATAAGTAATAATTTTAATATTTTTTATTATCATTGTATAAATTTTTTAAAAACCCTTTATGGTTAAAAAAAAAACATATTCTAGTTTGCGTGCAGAAACTTGCTAGCATAAATTGCAGTTTCATGTGTAAAGCTCAGCTCCGGCCTAAAGGATGTTGATATGATTGCATCCCTATTTCAGTAGGAACTTTCACACAAGCACTTGGTTTACTTCTCCGCAGCATACAGAACTGCTCCTTAATCAATTTATTTTAAAATCGTTCTTGTTGATAGTAGAAACTTAAACACGCAGGTTCGACTGGACAAGATAATGTCAGCATTTGTTGAGTCATTTGGCGATGTGCAATTACGCCTACTCTGGCATGTAAGTCAACAAAGGTTAGAAAAAATAGATGTTGAAAGGCAAGTTGCATGGTGGAACGAGTCTAATCATCATTTAATATATATATATATATATATATATATATATATATAACGTTTATGCTTCAGTCCCGTGAGACCTCTCATCACGAAGGATTGGTACGATTGGTCTGCAGATGTGAAAAGTGCATCTATCCTGTGCGACTTCAATTCTATAAGAGATTGTAGCCCCTTGGGTCTCGATGGGTTATCTATTAATTAGGCTTCGTTTGGATAGAATGAGAGTTTAAAAGTGTAGGGAAGACATTAATAATATAGAGTTTTAAACGGAAAAAATAAATATAAATTAAAATTATAAATACTAATAAAAAAGTAAAATTATTATATTAATTAAAATATCATATCAGTCTCAAATAATGTATAAAAAAGAGTGTATTATTAATGCACTTTGGCGTGGCTTAGTGAATTTGAGTAATTGGCAAGTCCAAAGGCACCATTAGGATACCTTCCTAGCTATAGAAGGTTAGTTTCTGGAAATTGGGGAGGTGATCTTAGATTCTTGCGGCGTTAAGTAAATGTTAAACTTCCTGACAATCTAGTTTTAGAAAGTATTAAAGGGTTTTCCTTTTTAATTAATAAGAGAGCTTAAAAAATAAAACTTTTAAGAAGAATTGTAGATTAGTATTTTAGGAAGCTAAGCAATACGAAATGTTTTTTTCCAACAATATAATAATAAGAACTTATTTTATCAGATGGGGCATTATCCACCATCCTGAATTTAGAATCCACTTAATAGCTAGTTTAAAATGCTTATAGAGTTATAATAAAAAGTTATCTGTTAGGATGCCATAGCATATAGGTGTGTCTACTTGATTTCGGGCGAACCAGTACATAATGAAAGGAAATGTTTTGCTCGAAAAATACGTGAAAAACAATGGCAATAAGAAAGAAAATGATGTAAGTAATTAAAAGAATAAAGATCAAAGAAATAAAAGAGAATGTAAGATAAATAGGCCTCAAGAGTGTTCAGTTAGTTAAAAGTTTTTATTTTCCTATGGCAATGAAATTCTTTCCTTCTCATTTATTTGATGCGATAGCGATATTCACTTTAAACCCTACCAAATCTATTTTTCCGTGTTTAAATGTTTGAAGACAGATCCAATCCAGCACTGACCCACAAGAGAGAGTGAGAATAAAGGCAAATCTTGGACCTTATACTGCGCCAGATATTCCAGTCAAAAGAATATCTCATTCTATAAGAACCAGACGGCGTTGTTTTCAAATAAAGTAAAAAGATAAATCAGATCAAAAGGAAACTGGCCCTGCGTGGTTGGGCACAGAAATCTCGTCTCCGACACACTCAGACTAGAAAGATAACGTGTATCACTTTGACCCCATTAATCAGCACTTACAATTCAAATGATCACGGGCCAGTTAGTGGACCACTCAAGAGATCCCAAGATCAGAAATTGGCGCACTCATATGGAGCACGATTGCGAATTGGGAAGTGTGATTCTGTGGACCTGGTAAAGTGCACATTTGCAAAAAGGCGTGGAAGATGCGTTGAATTTGGAGCAATCATCTTGGAACATTTGCCCACATGCATACCTGGTGGATGAAATGCTAAGAAATTGTCATGGTCCATTGACTCTTGGGTGCACATTTTCTACTTCATAAGACATCAACAACTGAGTGCTTGCCTTGGCTGGTGGTGACTCAATGCGCATGAAAATGCGAATAGCAGATGCTAGTTGCACAAATCTCCGTTTGTGGCCACATATGAATTCGCTTTCAAACTACAACTCTTCAAAAATAAAATCAGAAATCTCTACCTGCGCAGGGCATGGGCCAAAGCAAGGCCCTCTTTCTTTCAGAATTTCATTTGACCCTTTGAATAATTTCCAAGGCCCAGCCAGGGGCAATGGCCGAATAGCTACGGATGTTTGTTTGTAGACAGAAAATGTTGGTGTGCTCAGCTCCAAGCTCCTGCCAAGTCTAAGTCAACAGCTTAGCCCATGTGACCCTGTTGAATGTCAGTTTGTAATTTTTTAAATGACTCCCAAACTTATAAATAAAAATCAAACATCATTGTCATGTTGTCACGAGCTATTTTCTATATAAGATCAACCGAACGGATGCTGTTATTCTATTTTGTAGAACATAAACGGGTCCGTGCAATCGGCTAGAGAAATCAAAGTATCATGACAAATCAATAGATGGAAAATATGGCCTTTTGGTAGACATGTTATGTAAATGTGATATTTTTATATTCTTGACAATAGCATTATTTTTAATGTTATCTTTCGTGTTGACTAAGACAGGTACAACTGCCCTCAAAATTCATACTATTGACTCTTCTATTCACGGAGACTTGGATGTGTCTAGATAGCTTAAATTTAGAGGAAAAACATGAATAAAAATAGAAATAAGATAAATACAATAACTAATTAGGTTAGTCGTAAAGTGAGTAAACATAGTGAATATTTTAGATAATAGAAAAGATCTATAAATAATTTTAAAAATATAATTAATATATGTACCTAATAGGAAAATATTATGTTCATTGATTGTTTATGGGAATCTCTTACCCATGAGAAAAATGGGTTCAAAAAGATTTCTTTACTGTCCATCAGACCGTGGGGATTGTGCGAGGGCGCAACTTCTGACGGAGCCGCGGACCACCAAATCAACTGTGGATCCGATGCTGTTACGTCGATATTACTGCATGGTGCCTCCTGTATTAAATTTAGCAAGTCAGTCAACCACTCCACCCGAGAGAGATGATAAGGTGCAGTAAAGAAAAATACAAAAAGGACAAAAAAGGCTCAAAATAAATAAATAAGGGTCATCAATCCATGCCGTGTGTCCAAGGATAATTTGTCGATCTAACCATCGATTTAGAGGGCCAATTGATGAATCGAAGATATTTGAAATGTAATCCTTTTTTCAGATGATGATTGGAGCTCGGTTCCGTAGCTTGCACGCCATGAATATTCTTATATTCTTTCTATCAGTGTCCGTTAAGTCTGCGGATCTCATCTATAAGACGATCCAATTTCTCTGGTGTATCTTGAACCATTTCCATCTTCGAAAGGGCTAATAAATACATGATCCTGATTGTCATGTAAACCGGTCACGTGTACTGCAGAAGTTGGTCTATCATGCCTTTATTCAACTCATTTACTTCCATGAAGCTGCTAAATGCTGTTTAAAATAAAAGCATCGAACCTACTCGCCTTCCCCACATTTAAGTTCCCCTGCATTCACAGCAGGCACGTGAGATTCACGTGATCGGGCTGGCCAAGAAAGATTGGCCTGGCCGGGGACAAAACGCCATCAAGCCCTTGTAAGTGCTTCTTCTTCTTCTTCTCTCTCTATGTTCATTGTTCGCATCTTGCTTTATGTAGAGGAGTTAAATGGCCCATTCCAATGCATTTATACAGCCAGCGTCCTTTCACGTGAGATGCACGTGATCAGTGCATGGACGCGATTGAAACAATGGGCACGCCTTTAGCTGCCAAAAAGGCATTGTAAGATGGCTGTGGACCGGATTCGCATTAAAAATCCCAACGAATGTATGTGGTTGGGCCAAATTTTATTTTTTCGGCTACAGCTTGGGCAGGTTAATTTGTCGGTGGAGAATTTAATCCTTGCCAAATACATCAGTTAAGTGTAATGCACGGCCAAGATAATCAATGTGGAAAGCTCATGGGGGCCGACCACGGACTAGAAAAGCAGCTGAAACGTCAAGGTTAACTTAAGTTGGCTCGGTAGTTGCATTTATTAAGATTGGGGGTTTTGGATGACTGATTCTTCAATTTCATAACTTTCTCCATGGTCTTGAGTTTCATCCACGCCATTAATTCGCTGGACCCACAGCCGAAAAAAAATTATGATTGTTGGACGACTAGACAATTCAATAGGTGTTGAATTCAGAAGATTGACTGCCGTTTTTTCCAGCTATCTTTAATGTGGGATGGTTGGACAAACATCACATGGGCCTCCAGTTCAAGGCGTAGTCGTCCGTCCAAAATCTGGCCGGATCACCTACATTCGCATGTATTTATTTATGACGGATTCACCCTGGGCAAGTCAAAGCTGTTAAAGAAATAGCCAATGTATTCATCCTAGCTTGATGTCGAGCAACATGGTAACACGACCCCATAACATCCGAGATGGGTCTCCCTTGCGCCCAAGACGCCTGTAAATTATATACATATAATTCTTAAAATTTTTCTACTGAAACCTTAATTTATTTGATTTGATATTTATCCACTGTTAATCATCTTTTTTTTTTTAGCCTTCTTTTTGTTACGAACTATATTTTTTGTACAAAATGTCTTATTTGTTGTGTTTTTTATTCATTACTTTGTGGATGCGTTGCGTTTTATCTTCTTATCTCATTGGGTACCAGAACCAACCCTTATTTAACCCATCAAACTCAATTAATTGTACACTTATTCAAATCAACCGCATCACGGGCCTGTAAAATGAACCAGACATTATATGGAATCTGCTACATTTATTATTTCAATAGCTAGTTAGCTGTGACATGGATGGATTAAGAATTCAAATTTTGGGCTTCCTAATTACCAATTAGATAACAGGTTCATCCTCAACAGCAGGCCAATGCATTAGACTTTTCGTGGTGTAGGATAACGCACACAACACGCATCAACCCTTTCTAGAAGGAAAATGACAATCAAATTTCCATGCTACAAAATCAATAACAAACCAAAAGATTCCACTGCCCTGTCAGATTTGCTTGGGTGACTTTAATTATAACATTGGAGAAAGTCAAACTCTGAGCTCTCAAGTTATCAAATTCATGCTGTTCTTAGCAGTTTTGTATGTAGACAACACAACCTACAACTGTTGTTTAATACTCTGACGAAGCATGATGGCCCATACACGGGCCACCTTTGTAATTAGAATTGTAGATGCCCAATATATCCACCGTTATTGAAATTTTAGAGCCCAGCAAATAATTAGATCTCTGGTCCAATTCAAAACTCGTTATGAGATTATTAACATAGTCTCACTAATGACAGAGGCCCACATCTAACGCTACAAGTTGCTGTCAATTGAAAAATGTCGGCTTAATTGCCCCAGCAAAAATGGCCAAAAAAAAAAAGATGCATATTTAACAAAGTCGGAGGAATTAAATTGGTGGTGACTGGCACGTGGGCATGGCACATGGACAAATGAAACAATGTACTTTTCTATCACTCGGGTGTCGAGCTTTGTCCAACTATCCTCGGGCAAACGTTCTAGTCCTTGACACGCGTGCAAAATTGGATTTTTCAACATCTTCTAAAATTCATGCACGATATTCCGCCTCAAGAATTAGACCGTCTTCAGGTCAGAATTCAGAGGGGATAATAAAAATAAGAGAAATATAGGATTATTAAAAATAACTAAATGCACAATAAAATGACAATTGGAGATATAAATAACAATATAAAATATAAAATTGCTTAAAATTTAAACACGACATAAGAGCAAATATAAAACTATTAGATTTAAGGTTCTACTTGATAACAAGGAAAAGAGAGCAAAATTTTAATGTAATTGAAAAACTTAATAATTTTATTTTTATTATAATATATATTTTCAAAAGTTACTTCTAATTTTTTTCACATAAAAAAATCTCACTTATTTTATTATACTTCACTTTATTTTTAATCATTTTCCCGTAGCATATAACATTAATTTTTTTTCTTTTTTTCTACTTATATATATATCGCATTTTTTTTTCATTTTCAAAGTTCAAACGGACCTTCTTCTGGTCTTACCACACATCCTAATACAATCCCCGAAACGCACATCAATGTATTGAAGATGTGACTTGTCTTAAAATATCTCCATACAAATCAACTGCATTGAAGGAACCAAAAATATAAAATGACCACTTTGCCCATGACTTGTTCGATAGGCTTGTTGGTTTTGTGTGGGTCCAGCTGGCATTGGCCCAAGCTTTTGTGGTTTAGCAAGGTAGGCCTTAAAATCTTAGAATAAATAAGTTTATTTACCTATCTCATGTCATCCAGCGGTCCACATCAATACAGGTTGCAATTTCAAATATAGTAGATCAATGCATACGTTGTCCTGCTAAAATAAATCTTCCAATATATTTATACATACATTATATTAGCATCCACGTTGGGTGGGAGTTATATTTATTGGTGCGAAAAGGTCTGGAAAGTATAAATATTTACAAAGCTAGTCAGCCACCACGCCAATGGACAAATGCATTGAAGCTGCTTGTAACGCTTGGAGAGAGAGAGAGAGAGAGAGAGAGAGAGAGAGAGAGAGAGAGAGAGAGAGAGAGAGAGAGAGGGTCTGTGCTCAGGTGTTGAGAGAGTCGTCTTCTTCCTTCACAACCCAAATGGCCGTAGCATGTCTGTATATTGCCATCCCACACACGTTTCTTACACTATGCACGGCAAGGTGATTATCAATGCATGCGGTGGTATTGTAACTGCATTGCCTGATGACATGTTTTTCTCCGTCTCACACGTGCGAAGGCAACGGGAGTTGAGAAACTTCAAATCCTTTGCACCAAGATTCCAAGGTCAACTTATCAATTACGCAGGTTAAGTAATAAGGGAGGTCAAAACGAGGGTAACATGGGTACACGCGTGCCAACACATGGGTCGGTTTATGTTTATTTTATGACTTATAACATCTCTCCTATTTTTTTCTAATATTATATACATCTTTATTTTTCTTTTTCCCTTTAATTTAAACTATCCAAATACATATAAAATTAATTAGCAGGTATGTATCACATCAAAAGGAGCAAAAATAAATTTAATAGAAATTTTTGAACTATACCTCACTGTATTTTCGAACTTTTCTCTCCTTGTTGGCACCTTGAAATGCTCGGGACGGGAAAGAGAAAAAGTACAATATAGATAAAAAAAAAGAATAAAATAATGTGATAAGACACGGTATGATAACTTTAAATAAACTTAATAGAGATAAATAGATTAATTTTATAAACGTAAGCCGTTAGGTGAAAGTACAAAAATTATAGCATTTTTTAAAAGGAGGTAAAAAAAAAAAAAAAAAACAAAGAGGAAAAGGTGATTTCACTGTAATTTGAAGCTTCAGATCTCCCCGTTCAAACACCCAAATAGGCAGGATGATGATACGCTGCAAACAGATTGCCAACCACAATCCAACCCTCGGCTTATCCACGATCCTTCTTTCTTCAATCGGATGGCTGCGATCGTCCCAGTTGAGACGTTGTCCATTGACCGTCTTAGGTCCGTGCCGGGGGTGGTCATCGCACGCACTACTCGAGGGATAGATAAGAATCCGCTCGTGTCATCGACACGGGTTAATTTGAGCGCGGATCGAATGCAGCGAACACCGAGGTGTGAATGCTACAGCTGCTACCCCATTAACGCCAGCAAACGGCAGCCTAGCAGCTCTAACGTCACTTTTAACTATATATATAAAAGTTGCCGTGATAAAATATCATATAAAAATTAAAAAATAGAAAGGAGAAATATGATGGGATGTAGCTGCAAGTGCATAAACGTTTGGATGGAAATTAAAAACAAAATAATCTTCGTAGAACATAAATAGTTTAAATTAATAGATGTAAAATTTTATAAGAGAAGCTAAATAATAATTAAAAATAAAATAATAGAGTATATTTGTGCATGAGAAATTTTCTTTTCCAAGGCTATAAAGATTATCATTGTAAAAAGTAATATTTTGAAATTTTTAAATAGTTATTTTTTATTCCATTAAAAAGGTTATGCTTTACATTTTATGAAAATAACACATTTATCAAGTAAATTAATAAGATTACATGTATTCCTTTCCCAAGTAAATAATCCAATATTTTTTGCAAAATGATGATTATTCATGTATCATTTTCTTAAATTTTATAAATTTTTATAAGTTTAAATATCATATATTTTATCTGTATAAATTTGTGATATGTGTATGTTTGTCTTTATTATGAAGTATCACTAGAAAATAAATGATTTTGCTTCAAGTATAGTTTATGTGTACCAATACAATTTATTTACAAGACTTCAACTTAAATATTATTTTTTATTAATTAATTTCTAAATAAGAGATTGCAGATGTCTAAATTTTTGAGTTAGTATTAGCAATATAATTTTGTTAGATTTTTTATGGTTTATGCATTCTTTTTAAGGAAATTTGTCTAAGACAATGGTATCAGATATGTTTGATGATTCTTATTTAACTATTAATTATAATGAACTTGTATAAATTCTATATTTTCATCTGATATTGACATTCAATAGCATTTTTAATATAACAACTTATGTGTATATATATATATATAT
>JAYJMB010008192.1:17355-41426 GCA_036873735.1 Pouteria campechiana
ACCTACACGTACGTTTTCCATGTTAACTTGTGCTAGTAACCACTTCACTTTTCATTACATAGCTTTTTGCGCGTCGTTTATACATATTTAAGCTGTAGTCTAGGAGTGGCTTGAGTGAGATATGTGTACAAAATCAAGTCAGCAGTTCGGCTGATATTTTATACCAATCTAATCATATAAAATATTTTAAATAAAATTTATTTCCTTTCCAGTGAAAATTATTTAAATCAGATATGCATCAAAAGAAACCGTGGTAAAAGAAATTTTAATGGCGGAAATTTCTTTGGATAATAAACAACATCTATCGTAGTATTTACATGTCGCTGGATCAGAAACCAAATTGCAGGCTTCCAATCAAAAGCAAGCAGCTCGGAGATGTAAAGTGCCTTCCTAGTACCATAACCCAAATGGACTGCTGGCCTAATAACCTCCTCCAAATTGATTTTCCAGGAATTAGTTTCAGTTGTTCATAGTAAGAAATTAACAACTGCCGGGTTTATTAGCTAAGTGGCAATTAGCACATACGATATGCTCAGTTGCTTCTCGTGTATTTCCATAACCCCACAGTAAAAAACAAAAAGGGATATCCATATGAAATCAAATTTCAATGTTGGTTGATTAGAACCACATAAACTCATACCTACAACCCCAATAAGAGAAAAATTGAACTCCGTGCAAAAACCAAAAAAAAAAAAAAAAACTTTGCAGCTGTATATAAATGTTTCTTGCCCCTCACATGGATAAAAGCAGTAAACTAGAATTAATTACAATTCCCACATGATGAAAAAAGTAAAACGTTAAATATATGTATTTTGACAAAATAAATATATAAGAATATTTATATACCATTAAAAGTAGTTTATTTCATATTTTTTGTGATAAATATTTAATTTTATAATTTTTACTTACTTTTACTTCTATCAATATCCGCTTTGGATGATTTTTAATACCAATGAGGTAAATCATATTTTACATCTTATATACGGTAGGATTGCTTTAAAACGCAAGTCGGACCACTGAAATGATTTGAATCCCACCCGGCGGGTATCCGTTTCTCACCCAAGTCGCTCCTCGGCGTCTGGTGAAGTTTGACTCCTGCGGTACACGCGGCAACATCTGCGTGGAATTCACACACCCGCTGTGTGGGGATGGCCACATATGAGCTGCGCTGTTAATTTCTGCAATCTCATTGATGGGCCCGAATTGGAAAAACAAGATGACACCGAGGACGGATTTAGACGGCTGAAATGTACCCACAATGCATTGGACACAAGTTCAACGGCTGCGATCGCTCCACTAATCTGGATATGCCGACAGCGCGGAGTACAACTTGGACCGTTTGTACAGGTGTCATCCACCCTGAGTTCCTTTCCCAGCCGTTGCAGCGAATCTTCCATTGTTTGTTGCACGTTAGCCGAACAATCGCAACCGTTATCTCCCATTTTGGACTGCTTTACATATTTTACATTTTGTCTTAAAATTTAGTATAAATTACTGTCTTGCTAGGAGTAAGACAAAAAAAATCTATACCTAATCGAATTTTATGGTGGGCAACTTAGTCTTAGAATTATAATTTTTTTTATAGGAAAATCTAACCTTACTACACCTTCAAGTTTCACTAAATCAATTATACTATTAAAATAACATATAATATGAAAATTGAACTCCGTGAGATTACTTACACAGAACACTCCGTCGCAACGGACGAAAGGCGAACTGATGCATGAATATTGCCTGTAAATGGAGCTGATGTCGTTACTGTTGCAATTACAAGGGAAGAAAAAAATACATCCAGTCGATCCCGTTGCATCCCATGCAAACAATGTACAGTAATTACCCAATCAGGCGGTGATTACCCATACCTGATATTTCTTTCAGCCCATGAAATCAAGCTTCCAGATGGACGGGGAGGATCGTAGCCAGGGCTACCACCTTAAAGCCAGCGGCTGTAGCACCCTCTCCCATCCTGTCACACGTACAGCATAAAAAATAAAAAGAAGAAAAAAAGAGAAGGGAAGCAGGAAATCCAAGAAAAGATATGCCATGCAGAAAAGCATCCATCCATGCACCCGAAACGTCCTCAGTTGACCTACTACAGCCAGTACTAAGACGTAATAAAATAATATATAAAAATTCATAAATAAAAAACCCACCCAAAAAAGCTCCCCATCCCCCAAAATTTCCACACGGCCCCTCCTTTGTCAGATCTCTCCGGCCAACAAAACCCTAAAAGAGTCTGCTTCGCGCCCATTTCCAGCTCCATCGACCGGATCGATCGGGACAGTGGCGGGAAGCTGCTGCTCCGGTCACCAGCAGCGGCGGCGGGGATGTACAAGAACCAGCTGCAGGAGCTAGCGCAGAGGAGCTGCTTCAACCTTCCGTCCTACTCCTGCATACGGGAAGGTCCCGACCATGCGCCCAGGTTCAAGGCCACCGTCAACTTCAACGGCGAGATCTTCGAGAGCCCCAACTTCTGCACCACGCTCAGGCAGGCGGAGCATTCCGCCGCCGAGGTCGCCCTCAATTCCCTCTCCAACAGAGGGCCTTCCCACTCCCTTGCTGCCAGGATACTGGTATGTATCCCACTCCACCCTCCGTTTGGGGTTTTCTTCTTGCCGTTAGGGCTCCGTTACTGTGCTTTCTTCTCTTGCAACGTTAGTTTTCTTTTTTTTAGTTTTAGTTTTTTTTTTATATATATTTTTTGAGCGAGGTTGTTGAGGAAGTGCTAACTTGCGCCGGTTGAGCATGTTCGGCGGCTCTGTGGGAGTGATTCCGCTGGGGGATCGCACCTCTGCTAATGTGCAAGGGAGGGCTCCTTCAACGACCTGCTTCAGGCGGCTTGAGCCTCATGGGAGCTGTGCTGTGCACTTTAGCATTTGTGCGCGCCAGATGGAAGGGGAAAGGTGCGGGCTTCGTAGTGAATGTTGGCTGCATCGGCCTCATGTGGCTAATGTACAGCGGAAGGCAACGTTCGCTCGAGAGTACGGCTTTCTCCATTTTGTCAAACAGGCGTCGCGGAGAGTTCCGTGCGCCGGGGAAGCTATTGAACGCCCTAGGGACACGTTGCGTCTTCTTCGCAGGATATTGCGGTCTTCTTCCCTGGCGCGGACTCTGCTGAGTTGTGCCGTGTGTGCGGTCTAGCTTCATCAAACGATTTTTTTGCCTTTCCACGCCGATCGGCGCAGATAATCCTCTTATTCAGATGATTTGTGAAGTTACAGAAATACCTCTGGCAACTTCTGGAGGGAGATGGCTCTTGATTCGAGCTAATTGAATAATTTAGGAATTTGTTATAAATAAAATAAAAGAAAAGGGGAAAAGAAGGGAAAATCACCGCTGGAGTATTTATCGAAGATGTAGTGGTGTAATGATCCTTGTCATTAATTCCATTTGTGGTATGTGAAGAGGATGGCGTAAGGTGAAATTGAAGCTGTCCTAATGTCACTGTCGGAATCAGATTGTTGGGATGCTTTGATCAATTACAGTGTTTGAGGAGCTACGTGCAGAAACCTCACAATCTCAACATAACAGAAGTGGGTTCTTGATTGAGTGGATGAGTTGCCCCCTCATAGAAAATAGCTGATTTTGGGAAATAGATATCTAAACCCTTTCGTGATCGATAAATTCGCTCTTCTGTGTGCAGTTGATTGTGGATAATTTGTGATTATTTATTTATTTTTATTTTATTTTTTTACATCTAATAATAGGTCTAGATGGCATTGATGGATCTAATGGGAGAACGATGGGCAAGCATGCAGGATGAGTTACTGGTTTTGTCAAGGAAACTGTTAATTCATGTTGTTAAATTGGAAAAAATTAGGGCTTTTCAGAATATTGCATAGGTTATGGCATCTTAGTTACTTCTGCACACTTCTATGGCTCAACTCAGTAGGGGCTATCCATTAGGTCTGCCATCTACTAATCAGCTGCTAAGCAAAATCAGAGTAGTCTCATATAAAGCAAGCTGCACTCTTTTGGGTAAAAAGCAAGGACAACATGTGTTGTTAAAGAAGAGGGAAAAATGGAAGGCTTCTTGGTAGGAGGAAAAAAAAAAAAAAAGGGAACAAAGGGGCATGTCCTGACTGTCCACACAAATGGTGCCAGGATAGTTGTCCAAAATTTACTACGATTAGTTGATTAAGGTTGTTTGATTTATCTAGATTCAAACTGAGCAAGTAGAACTGATGGATCAGTGTCTTGGTTGATTCTCTTGTATGACCTATTATGGTCATCTGTGGTTTGTCCCAATGAAAAGGGTTTTCTGTATTCAATCCATGCTCGTGGGAGGGCATGATTAAAGTGACATGGATCAAATGATGTTAACCATTCAATTGGTGGACAATAAATGGATGGTGTAAAGGATTGAGATTCATTCTATAAATTTGTTAAAAAAAGGTGAATTTAATGGCTAAGACTAGACCAGTATTGTAATGTTTAGTGTGAATTACTAGTTTTTTGGCTACTACATGTAGGCCACCATCTTGGTCTTGTGTTTATTAAGACCCAAACAGTACACTGCTAAGAAAATTAGCAAGGGATTCAAATTTAACTTTTGATAGTCATGCCCAGTATGCATTGAACCACAAGGATGGATGGTTTAAAATTGGATGATCTTTGCATGTGCAGTCACTAGGTGGGGTGGTAGACGAGCACTGTCAACAGACTAGGCTTGGGGCATGATATCTGCTATCCTCAAACCATACATGGTCATAAGCCCTTTATTTTAATTTTTTTTTTGTCCTTTCTTTCTTTAAGTTTTTTGTCTCTATTTTAATCTAGTTAGTGAAATTCAATGTAATTAACTTCAATCTAGATCTTTCCTTATACTTTTTTGCTGTAGATTTGAGTATACACAATAGGTATTCATTGTTCTCAAGGTTTTCTTTTGCTATCAAAACCCTTGTAAGAAACTGCTGGAAAATAATGAATTCTATGCAAATTATAAATAGTATTTGTAGCTTGCAATGTAAGGGTATTTACAAGGACAGGATGTGTAGTATTTCATATCTTTTTAATTTCTTAAAATTACAAGGTTCCCTAACTTAAATTAGATATAAACAACAGTGGCTATTGGCAAGTGCCCCGTTATCATCATAATTCATGTTATGCATGTTATCTATTGATATTTTCAGGAAAGCAGCCTATTAGACTTTATACATAGGGGTTAGAGAAGAAATAATTACAGGAGACTATTTGCAATGAATTCTACATCACCTTGTGGCCGTAGTTGTTCTTATATTTCTAACATTATCCAAACATTTTTCATGGCTCTAATTATGCTGAAGACCATAGTGACTTGGCTAATGTAGGGCTGGGGAATCTGCACTCTGTTTATAATTCTTTTTATTTGTTTATTTTTTTGATTTGTTCAATCGCATAATGAACCAAAAATGGTACAGATTGGACATATTTTTTCTTGTAGGAAGTTTTTACTTTTACTATCATCATATTTATTCATGTAGAAAATGGTACAGATGAACTTTTTAGAAGTATATTGACCTCCTTCATGGTTGGAAAACCTTTGCAGATAGTTATGCACACACCTGAAGTTATGCCCTTGATGCCTGTTGGCAAGCATGCATATGGAGCTTGAAACGACATGTAATGTGAAAGCAGGCTTAAGCTGACATGTTATTGGTTAAGTGGAGTAGTGTTTATATGCTAAATAATGGGAAAGCAAAGTTGGGAACAATGGGAATCCAGTGGAATGCGGAAATGGCAATTCCAAGAACAAGTACAAACATTTTCCAAGCAAATTTATGATAATTTATACAACAAAAGCGAGAATATATTAATACTTCTAATCTAATAAATTTTGATTGTTAATTATATCCCATAACTTTTCATACTTTTGACTTATTCCATGCTTAACCCAGTCATAGCCTTATTTATACTTACTCATTTTTTGTACTTTGGTCATGCTGCATTAGATTTTTATGATCTTTAGTTGATAAGCTTTCAACAAGAGCAATGTAAAGTTGAATGGTTTGGTCCTCCGAGAGTGGACACAAGAGAAAGGGGAAAATACGACTGGCCTTTATCTAGATGGTGGGAAGCAATGTGGGAGTTCTCTGATCAAGTAGGCTGATTTTGACGCCGTTCAAGCAGAAGAGCTCCCAAGTGGTAGCTGCTGTGTTTATTGCTCTTCATTTGATCACAGTCACAATCCTTGGGGTTCTAAGATGACAATCCATACGGTTATTTGAATGGTTTGAATGTGGTTTATATGAAAATTAGCAACATAGACTGAGTTGGCAAATATGCTGTTTGCATCAGAAGTAATGTCAGTTGATCCTCATTAAATGGAAGCAAGTATTGACCCATTTTTTTTCCATAGGACGTGAATTCTGATTAAGTTTTTATATATGTGGTGTTGCATAATTCGTGTATGCACAGTACAAAAACTGGTTACATAATGGGCAGTACAAAATGGTAACAGCCCTGTGTTCTTAGCCTATAGGTTGCTTTACTGTGTAATAATGGTCCCATAACAAGGATAATGGTCAATTGCAATTTGCTCAGATCTTTTCTTGGACAACAACAGCAACCACCACACCCAAAATACCTTTTGGGGGGCTGTGAAGGTAATGGTGGAGGCCATTGAACTTATAGTTACCGTTACTTGTACAACTTGGAATGTAAGCACATGAGTATGTTGTACTTAATATGTCATGTATATCTTCCAAAAATGTTCAGTGCAGGTTGTCTCAACTGTCTTTGCACATGCAGTTCATTCCATTTCTTCCCTTTCTATTGGCCACAACCTCTCTCACATCAACATTCTGTTGGACAGGATGAGACGGGGGTTTACAAGAATTTGTTGCAAGAGATTGCACAACGTGTAGGAGCACCACTACCCCAATACACAACCTTCCGCTCTGGGTTAGGACACCAACCTGTTTTCACATGCGAGGTTGAGTTGGCTGGAATCACATTCACTGGAGAACCAGCCAAGAACAAGAAACAAGCAGAGAAGAATGCTGCTATGGCTGCATGGTCATCCCTAAAACAATGTGAGTCTCTGCCTAAAGTTGATTTGCTTCATTCATTACTCCTTCGAGCCAACCCCAATGCATGATAGAATCCAGGGACTTTATTTTGCAGAAAGATATTCTCATAAAATCTTACATAATATGCTGTTCTTGTGATTGGCTGATGGGCTCTTCCTCAGACTGTTGGTTATCCTTTCCTAATACGGTCAAAGAGATTAGTTATACTTTTTATAAACAGAGCTTCCATTTGTTAGGAACTAGAAGTTATATGTGTAAGGTCATGTACATTTGCACGGGGAACCATTTTTCCATTTGCTTCAACACAATCTTATGGGCTATGGATGGGGGACACTAAGCTTGAAATCATTTCAGAGGGCTTCTCCCAAAGCACAGATGCTACTGGTATGTGGCACTAAATAAAGGATATTCGGCTTCAACAGGGTGACTGAAATTTGGGTTATATGACCTAATACTTTAAGAACGACAACTTGATTCATGCCATGTGGTCACACAATCTACATGAAATTTTAGTTCTCTGATAACCTTTAGTAGTCTATCATGGATCAAATGCATGCCTGCTTGCCATGATCATTTTTTCCTGCATCATATTATTATTTTCTGAAGGAAAAAACAACTTAAGAATTTTCATCTGTGCACTTCGATCTGGTTTCTTACCTGTCATGTCTTTTTCGCTAGTGGCACAGCAAGCTGCAAACTCGTCATTAGATACAGAGAACAATGATGAGCAGGAACAGATAACAATAGCAAGAGCTCTGCTGAACTTCCGTCTCAAGGCAAAAATAGCAAACCCAGCCAGTGCTCCATTTCCAATAAAGTTCCCAATGCAAGATCATAAATCATCTACAGCTCCAGCTGCCACTGGATCAAAGATCCTTCCATTAATCCGTCCAAAGACTGCTCCAAGAAATAGGCCAACTCCTGCAATGAATGATGGCCCCCTGCCACCACCATCTTCAACGACCTTCTTGTTACCGGAGAATCGTGGAGCCCGCCCTCAGAAGTTCCCTGCAGTTGGAGCAGCACCATATGTTCCTTTCCGTCACTATCGGCCATACCATGGGATGGCACCACCAGTTACAATAAGAACTGCAGTGCCAGTGTACTCTGCTCCACCACTCCAGCCACCGCCAGGAAGGTCACCTCAGGTGATGTCTCCAGCCATGCATATTGCGCCTCCAGTTCATATTAGGCCAGCAGTGCCAGTTTTTGCTGCTCCACTCCCTTCAGTTAAGATAGAAGAGGCACCAGTCTTCGTGGGTCCAGGTCCCCTGAACAAGCAATCAGTTCTGAAAGAAGAGCAGCCAGTTTTATTATGTCATCCTCCACAGAACAAGCCAGCAGTTTTGAAAGAAGAGGAGCCGGTTTTAGTATCCCATCTTCCACAGAACAAGACAGGAGTTCAAATAGAAGAGTTGTCAGGTTTAGCATCTTCCTCACCACAGATCAAGCCAACAGCTCAGGTTGAAGAGGCGACTATCGTAGTGGCTCCCACTCCAAACAGACCATTGGCTGATGTATCCGAGGCAGGGGCTGCTGCAGCAGCAAATGATCGGCAGGAATCCACAGCTGTAGAAAGCTTGAAGCAGCTGAAAATCTGATGTTTGGAGGATTTCAATCCTCGGTGAACTGATATTTTCTTCCTTGTTTCCTCTCCCTCTTATGGTTTTCTATTAATATATCAATGTTTGTCTTGCATCCGTTCCGTCCTCGGCTGTTGCATATTGGCTCAGGGGTTCAATCAGCAATCTCAATTTTCACAGGCAATTCTGAAAAAGGTGGTGTGTATGCTATTCAGCTTATGAAGCAATAACATTGCTCGGGTTATAGTATTCGCTGCTAGAAGGCTGAATTATAGAAATTGATGGGTTTTCCAGGGGGACTCAAATGAGTAATTTGTCTGTGTATGAAATGTAGGATTAGAGGATTATCAGCACTTATGCACAGGAAATGTGAGCCACGCTATTGGGATGACAAGATCAGTTGATCGATTAGATGTGAAGGCAGCGGATCCCGTCACCATATTCGCATAATAGGTTGGTTTTATGCAATGGACAATAAATGATGCCTGACTGGTTGTTGCATCAGGTTAGTCAGCTTTATTCTTATTTGTTTGTTTTCGGATGAAATCGGATTTCATTGGCAAAATCCAAGCTGTTTATCCTCTTATATTAATAGTATGTAGTTAAGGTACGTCGGACAAGACGAACAGGAAGCAAATCCTATGGGTTATTTGCATAGGTGCCCTTGAGGTTTGATGAATTTGCACCTGATACCATGTAAGTTTGCTTTTTGCATGAATGCCCCTGTGGTTTCACCAGCCTTGCAGGCATGCCTCTCCCGTCACGGTCTTTCTGGAAATTACTTTTAAAATCTGTAAATGATGAGAATGCTCCTCGCGGGGCTTTAAAACACTACTCTCTCACATCAGCTTTCACTCTTTCCTAAACAAATCTTAGTAAAGGCCTGGTGCGATCATGACACAGCAACTATTGCATTCATGTGGTTTGATTTGAAGATTTGGTATTAATTTTTTTTATGACATAGACTGGAAATCAGAGATGCCAAATCACACCTTTAGTATATTTTGGATCCTTACTGATAGATAATGTGAACGAGGCATATCCCATTGACAATTACTAGAAAAATATAATTCCACAAATTAAGTTCTTCCCATCTTTTCATGAAGTTAGTCATACGATTCTGCAACACTTACCATATATGGATTACATGTGGTGGACAACCATAGGCTAAGAATTCAACGACACTTGAATCTGGCAGATAGCCCTACCGTGCATATCTATCTGATATATGATGTTATCCAAATCCCACGTCAGCGTAACTGCTAGGTCAGAGATGGATTGTTTCTCTGAAATTATTAAACAGAGTGATTTCGACTCTTGAGGGTTTTTTATTTTTATTTTTCGGAGATAGGCTAAAAAGAGTTCTGTGGCTAGAATGGGGGTGAATGGCTGTAAACGTCGGGCAGAGGATCAGACAATGGATGATTGCTTTCCAGTGAAACAGGATGGATGGATGGGAGCAGAGATTGTTTTCGAGGGACAGTTTCTTGGTTGAGAGAGAGAACTCAGATGGACGTCTTGTTTTTTTGGGTTTTCGTAGGCATTTTAGCAAATTGACTTCAATGCTAACACCATTTTAGTTGGATAGCGGGGCTTTTCCGTCTGCCACGATGGGAGGGGCACGCCTGCAAAAAGCAAGCTTACATAATTTCGGATGCAAATTCATTCAAACGTCAGGGGCACCCATGCAAATAACCCAAAACGTTACAGATGTCGCACAAGTTTCACGAGAATCCAGCTAGATTTCAAGCATTTTGAACGAAACAGGACGAGTCCCTTACCCAGAAGCTGACTGCTTAAAGGCCTTCTTCTAATATTGATTTGTTTATAATACGGCAAAAATTGTGCATTCTAAGCATCATTTCAGATGTCTATCATATAGGCATATTTCCTGTGTGGTTTGACCGAGGAGCTCGAATTCTGGATCAACTTTGAAACGAGAAAGCAGCTTTGTGTGGTGCTGGGATCGCTGAAAATGAAAATCCCATGCCTCTTTCTAGAAATTATCACCATGTTTGGGCCATCGGCCAACAGCTTCATTGGAAATTAGCAGGTGAAATTGCTGCTGCCGTGTGCCATGAAACCAATTTACTGTGGCAGTACCATGATGCATTAAACAAACCCAGAAGAAAATAAGATTAATTGAAAAGTCAAGTAGGCACATCAACTGGAACAATTGAACTGTGTCAACCACCGCAGTTTGCACACACAAGTACGGTGTTGTACATGTGCCATCCCACATTCTAAAATGCATCCTCAATAGTTTGATGGAAAATGCGCATTGCACTGTAACAGTTACGACTAGATTCCTCATAGGAAAAAGAAAAATGGAAGGAAAAAAAAAGCAGTAGGCTTCCAACAAACTGTATTTAATTTAATAAATTTCCCCTAACTTCAACAACATCTAGAATGACGGTTGTTTCTAGTCACAAAAGAGAAAACGATTTTAGCCACAGATAGACAACATCAGAAATATGATACCCCTGCCTATATTGCTTGTATGCCATCTCTCCCCCCCTCCCTCCTTTAAACTAAGCTGGCTGTTAAAACCGATCACTTCCAAACACACGATTCCGTACAGAGCTAATTTTGATAGTGAGGTACCCTATATACATTCTAATTTGACGAGAATGCAAGTTCCATCGACCGCAAGATGTATGCATAATCAAACCTGAAGTTTCTGAAGCTTTTCCCAGGCGCTGCATCTGTTGAATGGATGTCGGACCCAGGTCTAGTTGAAATGTTCTCACTTGATGCATCTGCTGGAGAACCATTCTTTGCCTTCCACATGAATGCTCCTAATTGCAATTGAACAACAAAATAAACATGGTCATCATGAAGAACAGCATTGCAACAAGCTTCTATAAATTTTCATGGAAGCATTGTTTGAGGCATTGTAGCTCCAAATGCTGAAATTGTTGTTTAAGAATGCGTGAAACAAAACAGTAAGCACAGCACCTAGGCAATGCATCTTGCAGATCTGCCGCTAAAATCGTTCACCCAAAAGACTTAGATTGCCATTGCATGAAAATCAAAACCAGGCTTCATCAGAAAGACAAGCTGTAGATTTGCTGTAGATTTTTCTAATCTTGCATACTTCATGTTTTTGTTCATGCAATTGACCTGACAGTTGACCAGCTTCACATTTTTTGCCTGATGATCTAAATGGTGGGCCCAATCCAACAAAAAGCTTGTACATCACACGTTGAAGTTTCATTCAAAGAACTTTGTATTGCATTAACCTCCACTAAAATCAATCTGACCAGAAGTTGGGTAGAATTGGGCTCAGCATAATCCCATGTTGAGCTCCCACTTCATACTAGGAAAATAAATGCCATGCAGATCCAATGGCCACCATTTTCAGAAAAGGTGGGGGCAACCATATGATCCACCAGTCTGCCCTATCATCAGGTGGACAATGTGAAGGAATTTACCTTGTGAAGCCTTCCAGTTAGAAGATCACTAATTTTCATAAAAAAACAGCAAAGGTACTGATTCAGCCAGAGCAAAGGTGAGGGGAGACATGAAAAGCAATCAATCTAGAGACCTTGAACCAAAAGAAAGGAATGGGGAAAACCCAAAAAAATGAAGGGTAGCTATTTGGAGAGGAGGTCAACAGGCTGAGCCCAATTGCTGCATCTTTAGATGCTGGCAGTGGTGGATCTATATTACAAGGATACATCTTAGATTTTGAACTTGCTTGTATCAAAGTATGCAGACAGTGGGCCCAAATCATGACAGAAGATCAAATTACTTGCAAAGATAAAAATTAATGAAAGGCATTCATTCAGGCTGATTTTTGTCTGGTCAGAAAGTTGTGTGATTTCATGATTAGGCTTGGACCACAAGTAGTGCCAACAGCAACCTGACTAGCTCTTCATTTACCAATGATTCCATGAAAATGATAGATGTGCAAGCATACCTTTGGAAGGTGTCTCCGATTTTTGAGCTGCTGATGGCTGATGGTTTGATATCCATGTTTTAAGAGACCTGCAAGACAAACATAAAGAACATCCACAAATCACCCAGTAATTCATTGCAAACAATTCAACTGGTACAAGCCTCAGCCAGCAAGAAGGGGAAGTGAATACTCACGCTAAGAATGGGGCAACCATATAAAGCTTTAGGCCATTGGCTCCTCGAGATGTTATATCATTGCCTGCAGATTGAAGTTCATCGAGGCGATGCCATGAAATTTCCTGTACCAATAAAAGGATTAGCTTAGCTCTAAAAAACCTTCTTGATGCAGAAATGCACATGTTGATGCATGCCATATAATGAAACCAGAGTAGATAGAAGGGTCAATTACTTCATTCCTATTCAATATTTAAAAGTATAGCACTCGGCTTAAAGTCGACTAGGTGCCGAGAATCAAATACTGAGGATTATAGGAACAGGGAGGGACAACTTTGCAGGACTTCTGTCAAATAAGAGACAGGATTCTTCCTAAGACATTGATCAAACTTAATAGGTGCACAGAGCCTCAAAAATGGAGATCTTCTAAAATTTAGAGCATTGATGCCTCTGCAGAAATAAATTCCCTCTCATGAATGGTGAAAACATACACTTATTTCCTTTTTGGTTAGTGTTGCAAAGACAGCATCTTCATTCACATCAGTAATAATACAGAAATAAATTCCTTCTCATGAATGGTGAAAACATACACTTATTTCCTTTTTGGTTAGTGGTGCAAAGACAGTATCTTCTTTCACATCAGTAATAATGAACAACCGCACTCTCTGCTGTCCAACTGTGACTTCAATGTAATCATCCAGCTTCAAAAGTTTTGAAATGTCAAAACCAGTTTCCTCCAAAACCTGCCTCCATCATCAACAACATAGTGGATGAGTTTGGGTCAGTAGCACAGATGTTCCAAAGAATGATGGACCCTGAAAGCATGTACCAGAACCATGAGCAGGTACAACTGACTTTTACAATAAGAAACAAGACCAAAAAGGGCAAAAGGTAGAACAAAATGTAAAGCAGTTGGGCCTCAACAGCTTGGTTCCTTGTTTAAATTCCCATTCTGAACACACACAACTGAAAAAATAGTCATCTTGTATCATTGTCTCAAAAGAATCAAACACAATAGGTAACAAGCACTAATGAAGATATCAATGCAAAATGTCTCGCTTTGCAAATTTTCTCAAGCAGGGTTGATACAGCAATATATAATAACCCTGTCTCTTTATCTTGAGACCCTGACCTGAAGTCAAGATACCAACTTGATCAGTCTTCGAAGTATAATAGGACGTTTTAGGCAAGTTTTGCCTTTGTATTGATCTTTGGAAATCCTGCATGTTCGCAGCCCGCTGCTCCTCTAGTTAGTGACTTTGAAGCAGAAAACAGAGAAATTAGGAATCACTAGCACTGTTTCAGACACATTGAAAATTTACCTACATCAATAATCAATGTACTCATCATGGGAAAATGAAAATTTACCTACATCAATAGTCGATGCACTTATAAAGGGAAAGTTTCCCATAGATTCTCTAGATAATTACAAAAATCCTTCACGTGAACTGTCATGGTGAGGTTTTCCATTTTCCACCCTCTAAATATTTAATTTAACAGGCATGTAGAGCCAAATTAATTGCCATTTCCCAGCAAACTTCTTGATAAAACAGAAACTTTTCATACCTATAACCACAGTAGCAGATTACCTACCCTTTAAGCCTGTGAACAAGCAGAACAAAAGAACGAAGTAAAAAGGAAAAGAAAAAAAAAACTTCATATGACAGACGTAAAATCACAAACACACACACACACACAATAAAAAAAAACTAAACCCTAAAGCATTTCAGAAAAAAACAAGTATGACTATCATAAAAAAAAATAGTTAACATTATTGTTAAAGAGCATATTACTTCTCGGATAGCACAGGTATGGTCTTCCTCATCTTTGTTCTTCTTCCCACGAGGAAAACTCCATCCTGCTCCAGCCTTCCAACCTTTCACTAGTAGACACTGCAAAATTTAGTGAGATAATCACTAACAACCAGATACATGTTCACACATTGATTCATTGAATGTTAAGAGACATTCAAAGTGATTGTAGAAAGCATTAGAAATAAGTTTTTAAAAAACCATTTTTTTATATTTGTTCACAGTACTATTTACGACAATTTTAATAAAAAACTGACATTGCTAACACATTGAGTTTGATGACATAGAACAGCATCATTTGTGCTATTAAAATCTGAATGGAGGTGACTTTTGGCATGATCCTTCCCTAGTATTTTAGCCTGGAATTTCATTTAAAAAATGATAATTGGTTCCTGTGTCCACATAAGCAGAAGAAACTGGTCTGTAACCGTCTACTAGCACATGCATGATCCATTAAGATGCAAATCGCCAAACACAGATTATCAAATTACATGCAATAACAACAACTAGAAAACTGACCGGTTAAGTGTCTCAGGAAAAAAGCCAAGATTCTCTAAATTCCAAAAATAGTATCTGAGTAACGGGACTAAATATAAGACCAGTGCATGAACTTTAAGAATGAAGTCCTCAATCAAAAAAATCTACAAAATGAATTGAGCATAATGGGTGACACCACAAGATAAAGACAATTCAGGGATTAATGAGTGCTTGAAATTGAAATTACCCGTTCATGAGATTCATCCAAAATGATTGCTCCACTTACTGGAACCCGAACCTTATATGAGGTGAAATCTTTGTATATATCATCTATGTGTGCAATATATGGTCTGAGCGCAGCACAACTGTGAAACACTGTAAGGAATTAAAGAAAATGGGATCCGAACAAACAAATGGGGACTCATAATATGCAATAAACACTAGAAATTGAATAATAATATGATGGTAACCAAAAAATTGGAGAAATGGGATCAAATAGATAACAAATACAGGAAAATCGTAACCATATTATCTGGAGACTGCAAATATCATAAGAAACTTGCTTCCATAAAATTATTAAACTAACATAACAGATGATCAAACAGCTCCAGTAGAAGAATGCAATGTAATCTAGAAAAAGATAAAGCAACCAAATCTTCTGGTAAAATGAATGGACACAAGGGAAGGAATGGAAACCACAGGCAAAATGTCAGCTGCAAATACCTTGGCAAGGCTGTTCACAATGAATTTATTTTGTGTTCGATTCTACAAACACCAGAAAATATTCCAGACTAAAAACACAATTGGGGAAAAGAAAAGGAGAAGGAAAGAAACAAAATCATTGCTGAATTCAAAACTTGCCAGGGAATTTTGCTTATTGATCATTAGTTTTACAATGGCCAGCCTCTTCTATAGACGTATATTTCAGAATGGAATATCACTACCTTGAGACTAAAGCAACCTGAAGGGTACTAATAACCTCAACAATTAATTGTGAATGACTGAAAATGCAGAAGACAACAGTAATAGTATAATGACAAGGGACAAGGGAAAAGGATACTCAAAGATGTGAATTCTCTGAGAGAGAGTGACTTTAGTGATGGGTTCTGCTCAACAGAGTTGTCTTCATAGAACCAATGTGCTTGCTCCACGAGAAACAGAATCCTCTCAAATGATTGTAGGTCTTCTTGCGGAACATTCAAAACAAACCGGCTGCATAGAATTATCTCCTTAATGATTAATCCAGCAATTATTCATATCAAATAGGATTGTCACAGAAAACAAAACAAGCAATTGCAGAAATAGCACCCAAATGCTGAACATTTGACAGGAGTAAGAACAGGTAGCTATATTCACAAAAGGCAAATAACATGAACTTGTAGAAGCTGCTCAGAAATGGCAAAGCATGGCCGAGACTGCACAAAGTTGAATCTTAATGAGAAATAACAGTTTAAATGTTTCAATGGTAGGCTTGGCCAATTTTCTTAAGTTATGCCAGATAATTAAAATTGTAACTAATTGTAGTTATTATATTGGAGATTAGCAACATACCACCCAAATGGTGGAGCCGACAGTGAAGATTGCCCTAGAGATGCATCTTGCCAATAAAGCACATTATTTTCAGTGTTTTAGATCAGAGGTTGAATATATGACCACAGTAGCAAGCAAAAATGTGAAAATATTTCTTGTAGTTTCACCGAACGTTCTCATTCCATGAAGTCATTCCTCCAATGCAGCCACAGCTAAAGCCTACGCTGGGTGAAAATTCTGAATGAGCAAATGTCAGGCCTATTTTTTTGCATTTGGCTTTTATGAACTACAAGGCGAAAATTGAATGCATATTCATTGTCATATCGTGGCTCTTTTATAATGACGACCGGAAATTTCTCTTTTAGCTGAATGCATATTTACTGTCAAGCCAATGGTGCTAAACGCAATTTATAAATTTTACAGGAATCAAATTCCAGTCTGCTAGACGCGACAAGAATCAAAATCAAAGAAATAAGGTGGGATTCCATGGGCAGGACTTGGCTGATGAAGCAAAATTCAGCGAAAGCACCTCCATAATTTCTCATTACCAACAGCCACAAGAAATATCATAAAAAATAGAAACAATAGAGAAATTCAAATAGCTGATTTCAAGCAGACAGAGGGATTAATACCTGCACAGATCGTCAAGAAGCTCCTGAGGGGGTTGCTGATTTCTTGATGGATTGCTCGAAGCGCGATGAATGCTTGTCATGGATGCCGAGAGCACCAGAGAGAGGCCCCGCTTTCAGTGTATTGAAAACCCTAGATTCGGTTCTTCTACAATAGAAATAGAAAATGTAGCAGCTCCTGTAGGTTGGTAGCAGAAAGTTGCAGGAGCAGCTTTTCCGAGTGGAACGGCAGAAAAGGATTTAATACTCTGGCAATCGTTATAGATGGCACGCTGGCGCCCAGAAATTGTCTCAACTGCAATTTGCAAGCCATACTCCAAAATGTGCCAGCAGCATTTCAGCTATGTCATTAACCTAAATCACGCAAAGTTACCTGACTATTGGATCGGTGAATATTTAGTGGATCAAGACACTAGGATGTGTCCATTTATATGCTCAGGGTGTAACTCCAAGAAAGTAAGCTTATTAATTTGACGAAAAAGAAACGCAATTCAAGGAAATTAAAATTTTACCCTATCGGTAAGATATATAATCATTTTTATAATTTATTTTTATTAAAAATTCGCTATTATTTATTTATTTATTTTCATTCATCAAACCAAGAAAGTACCAAATGCGCGCGTGCATTACTCAGGAGTTCCTCCACATCCATATCGCACTCCACCAGAGCATCCCGTGATTCTCGTTCTGAAAAAGTGGACTCTCGCCAGCTTCCCTTGCAAGCGGCCATTTCGAAAGCGGGCTGCCATGTTGTTAGGTTAGTATGACTGAACTCAAATGGTCAGGTCGTGGCTCGGCCCAATGGATCGTGTGGGTTGGCTTGCAGAGTAGGACATGGATCCCTTTAATTTAATGAATTGGGCTTGAGCCTGAGCGCCCAAACATCCTATTACGCCCTTCATACACCCATGCCCTTGGCGCAAAGCCAGGGACGTGTGCCTAACAGCCAAGGGGGTTTGGCTGACAACCCGATGCCACGGAAATCAAATTTTTATTCTTCTGTAATATTTTAATTATAATTCACCTTTTTAATTTCAAAATCATTTTAATTGGACATTTGGGTAGGTTCACTGTACAGAAAATATAATATGGCTCACTTTTTTTAGTGTAAAAAATTTGTTATTTATTCATTTTGTCAAAACATATATTTAACCATTTTAATGATATAATATAATATAATATGGGTCGCTTATGTCCCATAGAAATTACAACTATAAAAAAATATTCTATGCACCTTTTTTGGTGTGGCCTATCTGATTTAAATTAAAAAATAAATCATATCTAAGACATTCTGTAAGTCGAAATTGACCTACAATATAATATAAGTTCTCACGTTAACTGGGATCCCACAGCTCTCAACCAAACCCCTCCCCAGTACGTGTATAGACCATAAGACCTCCATTTGGATTAGTGGATTCATTTGGAGGATGTTATCCAAAAGTATTCTGACTACCAAAAACGATATTTCTCGCCAGCTCTAGCTACATTTCTCATCATAAGATTACTAGTCTAACACAGGACACTCAATTGTCTTTGGTCCAAAAGCATCGCCAATCCAATCACATACGGGACCCAGTTTCGTGGGCGTGCGGCGGTCGGTGCTTTTTCGTCGCACTAGCTAGTGCATCATGGTAGCGGACCGACCCACATTGTGCAATGCTGCAGCCGATCTTAGCTGAATAGAAAAGGAGGAATATTGGAAACAGATTTTGGATGTCACGCTCGCAGCATCTCATATTTTTGGATTTGCTTCTCAAATGTTGCCATGTCGTATACGGTCTTTTGCAAATAAGTAGTTAGTCAATCATAACAAGAGACAGATATGCGCTTCTTTTGGGCGCCCACTTCTATTTTCTTCCTCAATTTCTCACTACTTGACATTTTATGTTGTTAAGGTGTTTCATATAGCTAGCATCGTGGCGCTTCTCTTTGAAACATGGGAAGATAGGAACAAGAACAAGCATCGTGCTCAGAACGGCGCACTAGAATGTCTTTTGTTCGTAGAGCAAGGCACATGCGAGTCATCACGCCAATCCTGAGTGGGATTGCATGTCTGTGGACGCGTGGGCTAACAGTACTGTCCGGGTTCTCTCACGTTATGTAATCACTCACATCTTTGTTGTGGGGCCAACCAGTTGGACTGGTCAGATGTTATATCCAAGAACAAACGGGCATTTGGCAGATGCCGACTGAGGAACAGTTTCATCATGTGATTCTCAGTGCGTCCAAGAACATCGAATTCTGTAGGTAGAAGAGCGAGGGCCGAGGGGCAACCTCACACAGCGCAGCACGTGAGTTTGTCGTCTTTGGACGGCGACCTTTTTCCAGTTTTGCTGGTGTAGTGAAAACCGACCCGGCCCACGAGCTGCACGAGCTGATTCGAGATACTGCTACACCGACGGTAGCTGCGGCTACTTAAAAGATGAAACGGACAGAAAGATTTGGTCGCACTCACGCATGCCATCTTTTCTTTCATATGCTGTTGTACCAAACAACTTTCGAGTACGCAACAACCATGCCCTCAAATAAAAGAGTAAGGGTTAGAGGATGCCAATGAGACAACAACAATAAGATCACGTGTGGATACTGTTTATAAGTTTGATTTTTAATTGACTAAAAAAAAACTATATGTATTAATAGGTGAATGCTCTAAATTTCTTAGCTGCCGAACCTAGTGGCTAGAGCACTAGACAGACAAAATCACTCGCATGATGAAAAATTAGTCATTGCCAGGTAAATTGTGAATAATGGCTCAAATGTTCGCCTAAAAAATAAAAAATAAAAAGTTAGATAGTTCAGTTTTATCGAACGCAACGCACTAGACGGCCATATATTGACATGGTTTTCCTTTCCATTCTTAATCATGGCAGCAAGCTGCAAATTAGGAATTAAGAACTCACAATGGAATTTAATAATGGGTTAACTACCAATTGGAAATATGCAAAAGCCAGAATTTCTGCTCACTAGTTTATGCTGGCTGCAATCCTTGTGCACATCCATGGCAGGGTATGTGGCTCCTGATTGAGTTGGATCACCAGAATTGTAAAGTGTGCGACATGACCAGCTCGCGTGAACTCTTTATATTCGGATAATACCCAATCAGATGAGACTAGGCCTTGTGGCAGTTAACTGAATGGGACATTCGCCCAGTTCAATGTATGATGGTTGAACACGCAGTTTCACGTGAGCCAGAGGTTCCGTTTAGATGTCATAGCATTCAAGCAAAGGGAAAAGAAGATGAGATTCCTAAAATCTGAGTTGGACCACCATCCAAACCATATCTGAAAGGGACATTAATGATAAACTTGCGTTCAACGGACATGTGGGCAGCCTGGCTGGTGGACCACCTTAATTCCAAACTTGGAGTGCATCCATAGAAGGTCAGGGGAGCTGCACATGAAAGGCCCTGAAATTTCTTTGCTAACACAAGTCCAATTTCTACCCATCACTTCGTGCAAGATGCTTCTCCATGTTCAGAAAAAGTCGCATCAGACTTTCTCCCATCGCGATCTTTGGTCCTCCCTTTCGCTTTCGCAAGAATAATTCTGAAGATCGATCGAGAAACACATGCTAGTTACGTTTTTCTGCAAACTTCAACTAGCTTTTCCTGCCCATTAATTGATCACCAACCAAAGAATCAATTTGGCTACGTGGTGGCTGAGGCAGACTACTGTATTTTCAGACAGCCTTATGTTGTTTTTATTGACTGGCCGTCGGATTGATGTTGAGTTTTAGAGAAAATACATAGCACCCATTTGCTACTATAGACCTAAAATTAAAAGCAAACCGCCCAAGCGCAGTCCACTATCCCTAAGCCTCCCATAAATCATCAAACCTAAAAGGCCCAAATTCACCTTATCAAACTAAGAATGGCTATGGCTCCAGCAATCAGGTAGATTCACCCGTGCGCATTTCATTTGTCACAAGCAGTTAATTTGTTCGACTGTCCTAGATCCTGAGTGTAAATGATTCACATTTTCTAACCAAAGTATGGATCCAGTAATCGTAGAAAAAAGTTCCAAGATTATATATAAAAGTTGCAATTTACTAAGGTTGGCCTTTGAAATCTTTCCTTTTCATCATGGCTGCATGAAATTAATCATTGGCCACAAAAAATGGAGAATTCGTATATATTGAGGTGCATGAGCGGCTAAGTCAATGAAATAAGGTGCCTGTCTGGCCTGTGGGTCCTTCTGTGCTGCCAGGAGGACTGTTTTAAGCTTTCTGGGTCTAATTATATATTTTTTCCGTCCCAACTTTCCGAAGCTTTCCGAGGGAGGGAAATATTTAGCTCGATAGCTGTCCAGCTGGCTTGAAAGAGTGGACAAAAATCGTAGCTGGGAATGTACAGCGGGCTGCTTTTCAATGGAACTTCTCCTGGCATGGCCCCATAAATGGGCCGTCCCATGTCATGTCATACCATGTCCTTTTCTATGTCACCTCACGGGTTATTTGCATAGGTGTCCTCAAATTTAACCAAATTGCACCTATGTAAATTTGCTTTTGGTATGTATATTTCAGATATTTATTTTATTTTGCACACGTGTTTTTGAGATTGTTCAATTTTACACAAATACCCCTACTAACATTAGAGTTTATCAAGAAATAACCATTAAGTTAATGAACAGCATTAGATTTAATGTAAATTGACAAAAATACTTCTAATAACTCATAGCCTTAAAATTCAAAAAAGATTAGTTTTTAGTTTTTGTAAAAAAAATATTTTATTATAACTATTTTCAATATATATTTTATTTTTACCCATTATTTAAATTTTATATTATTTTATATTTTAAAAAAATTACACATTTTTCAAAAGTATTTTGCAATTCACACCAGATTTAATGTCATTTAATAATTTAATGGTCATTTCTTACTTAACAAACTCTAAGTTATAGGTATTTGTGCAGTATAGAACAAATCTTAAAGGTACATGTGCAAAATAAAATAAACCTTAAGGGTGTGATTTAATATCATTTACTGATTTAATGTAATTTTTTAATAGACTCTAATATCAGGAATATTTGTGAAAGATAGAATATTTGTGAAAGATAGAACAAACTTTAAAGATACATATGCAAAACAAAATAAATGATAGGGGATGTGTGTAAAAAGCAAAATTATATGGCGAAAGGTTTAATTCTATCAAAACTCGGAGGTACATGTGCAAATAACCTGTCGCCTTGCAGCAGAAGCAACGTTTTTGCTCGTGCATGGAAAAGATGCAGAACACATGGCGTTGGTTGCTGTTTGAATTTTTCTCCGCGACCTTGGATTCCATGCTCGGGTGACCATTTTCACTGCGCCTACAAGACCACTTATTTTTTGTGACCACTTGGCAAGAAACTGACCTTACGATTTATCGTTGCATATGTCACCAGTTTTCTTTTTCAAAAAAAAAAAAAGCCCCACATCAGCTCCTATTGTTGGCAATGAAACGTGGCGAGATCCAAGCCAAAATGACTGATCTCTTTTAATCTTTCGGCTGTCTTTCATCACCGAGTTTTCTCGAACTTCCATGAAATGTTTTTATAATGGTTTGCTACAGCGGTTGCATTCCTAAATATTGCAGCAAATGCCACGACAAACTGCCATCCATCCAATTTCATTTTCCATACTTGATTGATTTTCAATTAACAAGTTTCTCAAGTGTATCCTTGAAATGAAGTCATCCAATACCAAAACAATTTAAGCAATTTACAATATCATCATCCTTTTCGGGTGATTATTTATAGTTTTTTTTTTTTTTTTTTTTTTTTTTACAGCTTCCCCTTAAACTAATCAGCTCCCAGTTGTTGACAGCAAGGTGTGAGTGAGGGAAACGACAGCAGCTGCACTGCCATTGGTAGGCAGCGGGGCCCACCTATTGTCAGCGATGGATGGTCGGTTTGTCGCACGTGCCATGATGGGGAATACGGCCCATGTGACGAAATGCTGGCAGGTCGGCCTGGACCGACACGTGGCTCATCCAGGACCACCAGAACGAGCCCAGTCCGTACCTAAGCGGCGACTTCATTTCTTTCTTTTGTATTTACTCGGAGGCTGGCCGTTATAAGAAGGCCGAGGAACACCATCCGTTGATCCGGAGCGTTCATCTGGATTATCCGACCGAGCGTTGCCATGTGCAGCAGATAGCTGACAGATAGATGCAGCTAATCTGACAGAAGGGATTGAAGATATGATCTGCACGTCTGCTGTGCTGTCACATGAATCATCGGCTGAGGATATGGTCAACCTAAGAGGCATAAAGAAAAAAAAAAAAAGATGTGTCCTTCTCTTAATCATTTCTTGAAATTGTTTTGTGTTCTTTACAACTAGAATTGCATTAAGATAATGATAGGAATCTTCGAGCTTTGTCTCGACCTAGCAATCTTAGAAGTGGTTTGGCTGCAATTGATAATTCTAAGAGCGCTTTTACTTATATAGTGATAATTATAATTATTTCCATTTTACCACTGCCAATCATGCGTATTATAATCTACGTGTGGATGTTAGTGTGGGCCACAGTATACGTCAATACGTGTGTTTAAATGTCACTAAAAGCGATGCAAGATAAGTTGGCAGGATAATGTCAACCATAAAATGATTAAAGATACAATTATTAAACTTTTAAATAAAAATAATTAAAAATGTCAGCAATGGGAAAAAAATTATTATTAAACATAAGTAAAAACTGCATTGAGGAAAAAAATTACACCTGACTTATACGAGAGCTTTTATAGGCGTCTAAATAAAACCTAAGTAAATTCAAATTTTCAAGTGTAAAGCATCGGTATTATTATCACAGAAATGAGGTTGGGTTAATTTCTGAATAAAATTTTTAAAAAATTACAAATAAACTACAGATAGTGGAAGTGAAGGAATAAAAAAGGAAAAAAGAAATAGAAATAATGCAGCTAGAGTAAACGATGATATCAGTTATAAAAATAAAAATGACAGAATATATAAGAGATCATA
>JAYJMB010008203.1:0-10675 GCA_036873735.1 Pouteria campechiana
TACACTAGTTGAAATGTTTAACCAGCAGACAATTATATGGCAGAATAATTAAAAATAATGAATTCTTTGGCTGTTGACTCAATATCGTCTTGATAAAAGCCTACTACTCCTATACCATGTGAACTTCATCTGCCTGCCAAGTTCCAATCCCTTCAACCATTCATAAGGTGAGTCGACAACAATGGCTTGGCTGGAAAAACCTTCAGTCACAACTCTCAGCAATATCGACAAGCCAACAGGAAGACCATGCCAGAGTATTTTCCGATGGCATGACCTATTTGATCCCAGCCAATGCATTTTACTCTCGCATGATACAAAGGAGCTAAAGTGATTTATTTGGTTTTCAGGGCCATGTATCCTAGCTTATTTCCATAAGCCTTGGGCCAGTTTGATTGCTTAGTTTCTTTCTTTATAGATTTTCAGACATGAATTCTCAATTACATCCACGCCTCAAAATGCCTCTTTTCGACATTTAATGGTAGATCTCAAAAGGAGCCAGCGAATTCAACAAACATCTCTCTAGCAAAGGTACAATATTTGAATTCCTCAATTCAACAATCCTCTATCAGTCGACCTAATTCCTATCCAGACTCCCATCATTGGCTTTCTGAAAAATCAAACAACACAGTGACTCAATTGAAATTCCAAAGAAAGCATAAATTCATTTTAATGCGTCAATTAAAATGGGTCTTGCACCTTCGTGATAAAGCACTTGGGTTTAAACATAGACATTATTCTGTAAGAATTTTTTCCCCAGTATCGATTATCTGCTAATGCTAAGCTGCCACGGCGAAAAATAAAACATTGATTGAATGCAATCAAGATGTTTCAAAGGTATTGTACAACGCCAATCTAAAGGAAAGCTAACTCAACCCAGACATACGGATTTTACAGTGGGAATCAGGGTTCAAATTATAGATGTCATCTAGCAGTCGACCCTCAAAAGAAACTTTTTACGTTGGTTTTGAAGAAAATGCAAAACATTAAGAGAAAGAAAATTGCCTCGGCATTCCACATAACCCCAGTAGTTCCAAGAGTTTTTTTATATATATAAAAAAAAACGTTGATGCTTATGCTTTCCAATTCACAAGATTTATTCTTTACTGGGCGCTATTGTAATGCCAGATTTGGACCATTTAATCAAGTCCCCTCTTTTAAGGTCACTCAATCCTTCTGTAGACATTGCTATTGGATGTAGGACCCTTCTTATTCTTCAACATGAATAATCTATTAGCTAAGAACTTGCCTTTTCAATCATAACCAATGCACTTTGTAGCTGATGAACTCGATGGCTTTGAACTCCACCAAACAGCTATTACTAATGTAGAACACTCTTCATGAAAAAAATGAACTAGCCATGCATTACCATGAATGTGTTTGTTGATGATCATCTAACCTGTAGCCCATGAAAAAGCAAGCTAGGAAGATGCTTAGATGGCCATCAACAAAACAGACTCATAGTTGCATCCTCTTGACTCGGGCATTTTAGCTTTTGGCAGCAATGAAGAGACATACAAAAGAAGCTCACAAGGTATATATATGTGTGTGTGAAAGGATCTAGTGGGTGTCTGAAAACCTTTCCATTGACCTAGCTGAAATGCACTAGTCATCATATAATCATCCATGTGAGCTGTCGTTTTGCTCTGGGGAGGCTTTGTTGAATGGCTGAAAAGCCCTTGCGCGCGTTGGCAATTGTACCTGTTTGGTTTCCAACTGGTCTGAACTGGTACGTGGAGCGTTAAGTACGGGAGCGTCAACCATTTTGATTGGGTTGTTAAGCTTTGCTGAAAACAAAAATCATTTTGATTGATGATCCAGCATGATGCCATTGAGGTCAAAATGGATCCACTTGATTGTACATCAGTGATAGGTCCAGTTCTGTGCATTTTGGTCGGTCGGATTGCTTTCTTTTGCGCCGGAGGGGATGTTCATGTGAACTGAATAGAATACATGGTTGGGATAAGCGATGCCAAAGCCACTGCGTTCAAGTGCAACTTGCGCTTGGAAAGTTTTGAGTACATTTCCCATTTGATAACTTACCCGGCCACCACAGAGGCATATGCCTAGGAATCACACCATCAGGAAGCATATGCTTTGAGAATAAACCTTTTCTTGTCTTTTTCTAAAACTGGTTGGTTTGAATAAAGGTTGGTTGGAGAGTCGTTTAAGAAAAATGGGGAACGTTAGGTTGATAGATAGAAGATGGGGTTGATAGATAGAAGATGGAGTTTCTCTTCCATGGTGGATACATGATTACATGAGGATTACATGACATCCCATTACATTTCACAGTCAAATGTTATCCAAACCAAACCCGACTGACCAGTTGCACCGGTCCCACCAGGAACCGATCAACTGACCAGTCCGGTCTAGTCCGGTTTAATTATATAAACTATATTTTTATTATTATTATTATCAATTTATTAAATAAAAGTTAATCGGAAAAGATCTATTCATTTAATTTAAGATCTACAATTTAAATTTCAAAACTATTATTATACTATTTGAATGTTATTTTTTAAAAAAAAATTAAACTTGTCAATCCGGTTGAACCGTGACCTGATGCTTAACCGGTTTAACCTCCACTCTGATTTTAATAACATTATTGATAGTCATCTGATAATGGTGACCGAACTCTTTTGTAAATTGTCGATGGTTTAACAATTGGAGACGAGAGTTGCCCTGTTTTCATTGCTTTTTTATGAGAAATTTATGTATCAGGTTAATCCACCTTTTTTATATAGTAAAATTTGTCTTTTCCATCATTAATTTCATATTTTTCATCAAAAAAAAATCCTTTTATATCCACTGCTTTCCTGCTATTATTTTCATTCCCGCTGATATCATTTTCCTCCAAGAACAAGAAGCATTCTCATATTATCACCTACACAGACTGCCCCTCTAGCGAACGTGAATAGATAACAGTAAAAATAGAGCGGCTAAATAACATTGATTTTCCGCTGGCTCGAATGGTAAAACATGGCAAACCATATTTCTTTGAAAGACAAAAAAAAAAAACATTTTCGTGTTGAGTTCACATTTTCCTTGTCGATCTCATTTCTTATGAGCGATAATGAAGGGTCAAATCAAGATGCATCCAGCTCAAGATTTGGAAGGTCTAACCTTGCGAGGGCACATGTTTCATCGTATACACATTACTGCACATGAAAAAACGTTCTGGTGAACAAGGCTTAATTACATTTCCTTGATATTTTACAGAAGTTTCCCTTAGGCAACCGAGGGGATTGGTTTTAGATTGTCACTATTGTACTTGTCTAAGCATGGTGGCTTGGCTCCTCCATAGTAGAAAAAGGCCATTATCCTTGACAACTCATCTGCTGTCCGAATCTCTAAACAAAGACAAGGGAAAGGCAGCTCAAGTCAGTAAAAGCAAAAGTCAGAGAATTCAGGCAACCTCCTGGCAAATTATAGACAATAATTCTTCATCCGGGGATGAAAAAGTAACTGAATAAAGGCTGCAGGGGCCTAGGGTTGCTGCTATGAAAAATTGTTATATTTTATATCAGGAGTTCTTATTTCTAGAATGATTAAACACTGTGATGTTTTACATTTCCGATAATTTCATTAGGCTAACAATAGAAAAATAATGGAAAAATCAAAGTTATGGTTCATATTGTATGCATCAGTTTGGCCAAGAAAAGAAGTTAGAAAGAGAGACAGCCATAAAAAAATCACAAAATATTAAAAATTGAAATCACGTTCAGGCTAATCGTGATATATGCATAGCCCAATGCTAATATGATGAATATTCTAAAATCATGACATCATGTCTTTTAGATATCATATTTTCATGATGTTTGGCATAACCAAACATGTCTACAGTATTCGTAATGAGAAAGTTCTCACAAAGTAAAATTGCATTACATTTGAAGTACAAATAGATCAGACATCCTAATTAGATTTATAATAACTGAGCAAACTTAAAATGCATTAAGAAAGGGAATGGATCCTATTGTTGAAGGCAGGAAACATATGCTAACATTAGAGCTTCCTAAGCACATGTAGGAAGCTTGACATATAAACGAAAACCTAATAGGGAGGAGATGCAAAACAAACAGGAGGAAAAGCTGAAAGGATTTGGTAGATTATTTGTGAAATTCAGTACATAGAAGTTAGAATGACAAAGGCTTCCAAGGAATGAATCTGGTTCGGAGTTGAGACAAAGGAAATAGGTTAGTTCTCAGCATTGGGAGGTTAAGTGGAAGACCTCTAGCAATGAAAAACCCAAGATCAATTGGTATTGGATTGCAAAATCACTGACCCTTTGAGGTTCACAGGAAGGAGTCATGTGAAGTATGGGTCTTAGAAAGAATCAAAAGCACAAGACATGGTGAGCACGTAGAAGGAATCATAAGTCTTAGTAAGTTATGCATGAGTCATGGCAACAACGCTTTTATTCCCCATACAGGGAATATATTACAAGTGGAAATGGACTTCCCAAGGAAATTGTCACTACCCGTCTTCCATTGAAGTACAGAAGCTAACAATTTCCACAAAAGATATAGTAGCCGTTTGAATAGGGAAGGGGATTCCTATATGAATTATTGGGAGCACTTGCAATGAATGTCAAAATTGTAAGCCAACTTCTAACTTTAGTGAAATCAGAAACATAGTAAATATTTCCTCTTCATTGGTGGTAAATGCACTAATGGTCTTGTCCAGCATCCAGCAATGGTAGCCATAGGCAGCTCACCACTTCGCTTCTGGAGAGAGGTCCCATGAATTTTAATTTTATTATTTCTAAATGAAATAACAGTATCTAAGTTCAGTTGTTTGCCCTTCAGTGAATATTTGTTCAATTTCATTAGCTCATCCAAATAAGCATCTGTATCAAAGGAGTAGCTGTCATTTCTAAAACATGCAAATGCAACAAAATTTGAAGAGATGCTCACATACCTTTGTCTCGATATAAGATCTTCCCTGCTTTGGTGAAGATAACTTCAGGGAAAATTGTGACTTCTAGTGCAGATACCACATCATGCTCAACAACAGCATCAACAGCAATGCACTGTTTGCACAGGACAGGAGTTTGAATGGCAAGTCCACATAAATCGCACAAGCATGGCCATGCAGACTACTGTCTCTAATGTGAGTTTGATTGCTTACGGATGTAAAAACAGATGTAACAAAATTACTTACTCTTGGTGAAGGCAACCTGCAGTCCCAAAAGATCTGCACTGCTTTTACAAGTTCATCATGCAACTTGTCATTTTCCTTTGGTCTGCAGAAGGGCATAGAATTTTTTGCAAAAAACAGAGTTCAGTATTCCAACCATCCACATGCAATAAGTTTTTGTGCCTCAATGTTCAAATTAGCGAATAATACTTCTGTCTACGTGAGTTGTTTATCTGATGGAATGTCTACTTTCATATCTAGAACTCCAGCCATTTTAATCTTATCATGCAGATCACATATGCCTGCTGGATGTGAACGATTTCTCAACCCTCAAAAAGAATATTTGTTTTTCCTAATAATTTACCCAATTGATAGCTGGCCTAGTTTCGTTCTAAAGGGTTCCATCCATGTGCCACAGGTTTTTAATAGAATGTAAGCATCTTGTTAGCAATACTTTTTGTAGTTTTTGCCAGCATTGAGAGAGTCTGTGTGAGAAATTATATAATATAGGATCCATGTCTTTACATAGTATGTACAGGCTTTTAATTACAAAAAAATGGAAAGTTTAGACCACTCAGTCTACACCATATGTTCACTTATCAGAATTGAAAACCTACATCTATTGTGCAAAGCTTGGCTCGTGCATCATATAACAATATGAAATATGATAAATGAAACATGTAACGAAACCAACCTCTTATATCGATTATGAACAAGAACTATCAGAGGACTAAAGTCCTTAAAAACAGTCTCCTCCCATTCTCTGGTAGTAATATCTTTGATTGGCCGAATGTAGTCATCATCTTGCCAAACCAATTCCTTATCACTGTCATAATCATCATCATCCTTCCTAACATTTTTAATCGTGATCTTGTTGAAAAATTGAGACCAGTTAAAACCCTGCCCATCTGCATCTTCTGGCCAATCAGGATCTTCTTCATCAACAACAAGAGGATAATCAGCCAAAAGTTTCTCCATTTTCCTCTTCCGCTCAATGGGATCATCCTCCTCTTTAACATCCAGGTTCATGTCGATTATATCCCTGATCTTTCCTCTCCATTCTCTTCTCTCTTCTTCAGTCATGAGGCCATCATCTTCACCACTGTCATCATCTTCACTGGATTTATCACTGTCATCGTCAATGTTAAATTTGTGGATGTTTCTCTCCTTATCTTTTCCATCACCAAACAGAACCTCAGAAATCTTTGAAGCTTTCACTCTCATACTTCGCTGTTGTATATATAGAACATCAGAAATGCCATGGAATAACAAAGGATGCATTTGGCTCAAACCACAAGATAAATAATTTAAGATATTGGCATTTCTCTTGCTGATAGAAATTCCAATGATCATATGAAAGAAGAAAATACTTTTTCTCCCCAATTACAAAAAAAGAGCTTTATCCAACAAGTTCTAGATATTTCACTAAGAAGAGAAACTTCAAATCAAAAGACATTTTTCTCCATCCATGAAGTGGAAATAGGCCAAATGCATTTAGTTTAAATCCAACAATGCTTTACTTTTTATTAGAGATGAGACAAGAAAATTTACCAACTTTGGGAACTTCGGCATTGTAAGATTCAGATTGCGTGTTCTTGAAGAAATCTTGAAGCTACTCAGACTGTCACAGAAAAATGGAACAAAACCAGCACTAGGAAAAGATGCTTGGAGTCTGTTAACCTCTTTTGGAAATAGTGTCGAACACCCACAACTCATCAGATAATGCAGCGCCATTTCTACAGATTGAAATGAAAAGGAAACTTATAATAGGATTCTTATTTCAATGACTTTGACTACTCATACACTGAAATGTATGCAAAACGAAAAATGGGAGTTATCCAGAATCCCCCGCCCAACCAACCGCTCAAAAACTAAAAATACGATAGTTCCATCAATTTTAGATATTCTTCTTACATTCGTTTTTGTTCACTTCAAAAGAAAGATGGAATAAATGAAAATTCAATCGAAGTTTTCTCCGCAATCAAAATAAAAAACTAACCAGAACACGTTTGATAGATTCCAATCGAAGGAACAGAGGAACTTCAACTGAAATATGTTACCAACGAGGAGCGACCTAGAAGATATCAGGGTAAAAGCAAAGCAGTCTTCGAGAGCAACCTGCACTGAATTCTTTGGTGGCTTCGGCCTTTCTTTCCTCCTTTTGGAATAATTCTTTCAGACCGATAAACCCAAAACCCCGCAAAGATAAACCGAGATCAGGTATATGCAGGAGCTTGCGCGACTTCAGGCCAAAGGACCAAAATACGGAAAGCCGAAAATATGTGGGCTGCTGCAGTTGGATTAACTCCAACGAATAAGCTTGGGTATGGCATGCGGCCGTGTTTGGCATAGAGCTTTCCATAACTCTCCTAGTTTATTTGATGCAATAGTTATTACGTCTGATAATTTTAATTTCTTTAAAATATTATTTTTTTACAGAAAAGTATATCTATTTTCTTAGTAAAACATGGGACAATAAAACCAACGGTGGAGGAGATGAATAGCTATCACTTGGATTCTTTCTTGGTCTTTTTCACCCACGGTGGGTTTAAAAGCGGCCCCAGTCATTCTCAACGTAAGAAAGGAAAATCATTTTACCCTCTTTCCGCTTTTTACGTGATTTCAAATCATAGAATTAACAAATACAGCTACGCTATTTACAATTTTTTTAATTATTATTGGTCTATGGCCTCGTCAATCCAGGCAGCAAGGGTGAAACCTTAGCCGACTGCTTCCCTCTTAGAAAAGATTTGATTTCATTAAATACACAACACATTGAAATTCCGATGCAATCAATCACTCTTTTACATACATTTTGGCGGTAGGAAAGAAGTTCCCATGGATTCCGGTCTTTAAGATGGTGTCCTTAAAGCAATTCTACTCATTACAGTGCCTGGCCGATCTCCTCCACATTGAAGACAGTAATGACAATGAGATGTTCATAATTGCCACCATCTCAGGGTTATGCCGGAGAAGGGAATCATTTCCGATGTGTCTTACTGCAACATGAGTCTACACGCTAAAGCCTGGAGACTAGTTCGAGGTATCTGGTGCATCAGCGACCACGAGATACAGGCAGAAGCCAGCTAAAGAAACCAGCTTCAGTTTGCCCCTTCAACCTCTGCGATGAATATTCAAGTAGCATTTTCCATACGTCTCCAACGGTCCATCCTTGTGACAGAATCCATTGACTAACCTGTCATGCAGCCAAAACGTAATGACATCAGCAACAACTAGCATTTAAAATATCAACAAGAATCAATTCTTCCACTAGCAAGGCAAACAGAACAAATGTGTAGAACGATCAATTGCTTCTTTGATTCCATTCGACATAATTATTATTTTGGAGGAATAGATTTTTACTGGCCATACTTTCTTAGGTATATAAGTTCATCTTCTGAGAAAGAAACCGGATGCTAGCATAAGGAATACATTCCTATTGCATCCAAGTATTTCACTCAATTGATGCAATTACAGTCACTTGCTGGTTATGTGAACAAATCTTCTGAAAAATACAGAAAAAAATCATTAAATTTTGGAAGTATTCCAGAAGCTGATATTTCCTTATCATGGAGCTCAAATAATTGAGCTAGTTACGTCCACAGAAAAGTAAAAAGTACCCTCAGGAGCTTTGAATCAAGAAAAAATACCTTTTCTAATCTCCTCAAGCCTTTCTCGTTGAATGTGAAGTACAGAACAAAAGGTCTCCGAGCCTACAGCATCAAACAAATTATAACAATTAAAAAGAAATCAAAAGAAAAAAATGGAATTGAGAAAGATGATAATGGAGATCATGATGTGCTTAGTCCAATTTGCAATTTAAAGCACAATTGTGGAAATTAAGGCTTGTTTGTTTAATTTAAAGATTTTAAAACATTATGATTAGTTTGGATTATTGTTTTGCTGTTTTATTTAGAATTTTATTTATTACACAATTTTTAATGTTTTGCTTTTCATTCTAGAAATAGGGTAACTTATATTAGGGTTTTATTACTTTATGCATATTAAGATTACAATTGCTTCTATTTGCTCTCTAATTCTTCTCCCTAAATTTGTCTCTACTTCTCCCCTTTCTTCTCTTTTCACCCTTTAGAGGATCCTACCTCTTCTTTCCTCTTTCCCCTCTGTTTATCCCACATCGGATGAGTTCTAAGAAAAGAAATCATGAGAAAGACCCCATGCTTCTCTTTTGACAATCTCTCAAGCATGAAATCACCTCATTGCTTCAAGAAACCAGGGCCCCATTTCAGAACATTGATCACATATACTGTTCTCAATGGTTATTAAACACAAAAAATGGTTAAGCAGAATTTTTTTTTCTCAAGTTTTTTCTACTGTAAGCAAAAAATCTAGAGTTTTCCTAGGCCAACTTTGACACTTAAGAAAAAAATCTTGGATTTTCATTACACTTTGGGTGCTTTAAACAACAAGTCGCTTTTCCACTTAACATGAGCAATTCCAAAAGGACAAACGAGGCTCAACAAACAAATTGATATTAAGATTGGAGATCACCTAGGCCAACTTTGACACTTGAGAAAAAAATCTTGGATTTTCATAACACTTTGGGTGCTTTAAACAACAAGTCGCTTTTCCACTTAACATGAGCAATTCCAAAAGGACAAACAAGGCTCAACCCTCAAACAAATTGATATTAAGATTGGAGATCACATCAGAGGAAAACCCGAAATGCTGAACCCACATGCATCTAAGAAAGCCTCACAAAATATGCTCTAGACCACAGGTAAGCACCACATGATGCATAGTCTAAATGGATGATGAGCATGTAAAGTGGATTGCCATTTTGAGGTAGCTTTCACAGTGGACATGAGGCATCGTGCCTTGTTGGTTTGCCTTGTGCGTTAGCCAATCCACATCAAGGTTGATCCTCACTGTGGGCATATATTAATAGGTGACTCCATGTGATACAAAACAAACATCTAAGATTGGCACCACATGCAGTATGAACAAGATGGACACAAATATCAAAACAAACATCCACATTAGGGGGGTCAACATATTGGACTATAAATTTCATTGGTAAGAACAATTGATGTTGAATGTGAGCCCTAGATAACTGATAACCCACAATGAGTGTGGGCTCCACATGATGGATGGGTCATAACAAAGATGAGATCACATAATGGGCCTAATCAGTAGAATGGATTTCCTTGCAATTGAATTGGATGGAAAGAAAATTAATGTTAGTAACATAGGAATGATGTTAGCCATAAAGTAAACAAAATTAAAATAAATATGTAATGATTAAAAAAATAGGTAATGAAGAAAAAAAGTAGAGTTGTTGAAAAAAGTACTTGTAACATAAACTCTTGGGAAGCTACATCAAATTCAATTCCAGGCATGTTCAATAAAAAAGATTTGGGATCCATGGAAAACCCATCTCCCAAGGCTTGATTTGAAATGTACTCTCTCCAACAAGTCCTACTATTTTCAATCATTAATTATATTTTCAATCATTATCGACTCATTTATTTTAACTTCATGCACTTTATAGCTGACATCCTCCTTATATTACTGACAT
>JAYJMB010008203.1:23887-51809 GCA_036873735.1 Pouteria campechiana
TTATTTTCACTTCTTTCTTTTGAAATTATTTTGCTATTGCTTTTGAGACTTCATCAACTGCTTCAACCTATTCATATCTATTTATAAAAAAAAAATCATAAGAGAAAGTGGTATTGAATTCACCCAAATTCAACCCAACCCTGAATGCAAAGTTACCCCACACATGTAGGGTTAGGGTTAGGGTTGAGAAAAATGTTATAAAAGTGAGGGTTAGGGTTGAGGTTGAAAAATGATTGTAGAAGTGGGGGTGATTGTAGAAGTGGGGGTTAGGGTTGGGCAAGCTCAAACCCACCCGACTTACACCCCTAATTAAAATATGATAATGCAATCACACCACAAATGAGGATCAAGTCCTCATTACTCCAACATACATTCTATGTCATTCAGACATATAATATCACCAGTACACCATACAGGCATAAACATATCATGTCATATTTATACAAATACACCACCATAGAATGCTTCTCATTCTATCAATACACAATTAAATGAAGAATTATGAGATAACCTTTATCCCCATTAGTTATCAATCATCACATTCACGTAACATAATAATATCGACTATCCTCAATCATTCACATATTCACCAAAATATAATAAACATTCACCTTTAACAAAGTACAGGATATCCACTGTCCTCAATCATGTATACATGCCAAGATTCAAAATATGAGATGTTCACTATCTTCATCCATGCATCCATTCAAACAGAAAAAGAAGCCTACTTACCTTGTGAAGAATTCTCTTACAACATCTCAAGTTTTATAACTCCACAAGTTCCATAGCTTTCCATTCAAACTCTGTTTACCCTACACATATCACATATATTCAATATCTCATTGGTCATAACATCCAGTTGTTTACTTTAGTTGGAAATTGGTATCCATTTTCATTTTAGATTTCCATTTGGGCTAAGTTTAGAGATTTTCACTTAAACCACTCCTAATAATATACAGCCATTATATCATACAATTGACAATTAATCAACTTCCTAATTACGTATTTCATCCATGACACATATCGTTTTAATGCCTATTTAATAATTAATCTCCGTCTATAATTTGATTAATCAATCACATCACTTCCCTCATAGAAGTATTTTCTCAAACATGTAATTAGCAATAGTTAATTTATGATTTCTCAATAATATATCTCAAAGGGCCTTACTTCTCTTACAATATTCATTCGATATGTAACATGATTAACATGTAAACATCCATAAAATAATTCAATAAAGCCCCTAATTCAACCAGTTACTACTTAAACATGTTATATACAAAAAGCCCTTTTCCAATCCTACTTAGGTCGTTGTCAAAATTTAAATTTCTTATCTCCAAATCACTCCAAAACCAAGATAATTAACCCACTAACCATTTTTCTCATAGCAATTATACATAAATCATGAAATTCTCCCAAAAAAGACTATTTATGGAACCCTAATTTAACATAAAATTTAATTTTGGTTGGGGAAAAGCAACTCACCATGAAATTTAAGCATGACTTCCTCCCATGAACGAGATTTCAAGCTCTAAGCCCCAAATAACTCCCTCCAATCGTTAAAAATTGACTTTTTTTTTCTTTTTTTCTCATCCAACTTGCTAAAACTCAAGTTTATATGCATGCTTGAGTAACGTTTCACCTAAATCTTCTTATTTTCTAACAAAAATGATAAGGATTTAGGCATGGACTGGGCTAGAACAAGGGTTTAAGCTTAGCAGAAAGAAAATAGAACGGATTATGAAGATATGAAACGGGAATGAGTTTAAAAAGTCGGATCACTGACTTTGCTCAACAACCAATGCCACGACGCCAGAATCGCCATACCCCGCCTTGCCATGTTTTGAAGTGGCGCTATGCCGTCAATTTTGGAGCAGTTACGCCGGACCCTATTCCCCCTATTTTTTGTCCTTTTTGCTTTATTTTTTCTCCACTTTGATTCCTTACTTCTCATATATTTTCGGCCATGGTTTTTTCAGATAATAATAACATAAAATGCACAATAATACCCTTCAAATAAGTAAGAGTCAAGCTACGTAATTACTCACATATACTTTTAATGGTATATTTACATTTAACTCACATACATCTCGTATACACTTGCACCATTTCATTTCGACATTAGTTTTCTTCATTTTAATTCATCGCTATAAGCTCAATTTATCACTATAAGTAAATAAAAAAAAATTTACCCTTCATTTTCAATACCTCGGGTGCTACATTTAACTACCTCATTATTAAGATGAATGAATTGAAGAATACTAAATGTCTTTAAAAGTTGAGGTGTCAATTAGAGTCAATTAGAAAGTTTATCATTAATATATATATATATATGTATATATCCATGTTTGACTTATTTTTAAATTTATCATGTAGACTTTATAAAATGTGTATTTATCTTTATTTTAATTTATCATAAGTTTTTATATTTTTATTATATATATTTATTTTACTAATAATTTTTTAGGTTAAATATAATATTATCTTTTTCTTGGCATTTGGGTAAAATTTTAGTGGTGAATAGGTCTCATGATTCATATGAAACTGAGAGAAACAAAAAGAGTTGTAATTCAAGGCGGCAAACTATCAAGCCTTACGTGGAAAGTACATCATTAAATTATCAAGCCTTTGGCGAGCATACAATGTACTTGGATATTAATTATTATTTTTTATATCGCAACTAGTAATATAAAATCGAAGTGGTAACGTGGGATTCGTTCATTACAGGGTGTATTGAAAATAAGAAAAGGTTCTATGCAAAAACAAAGAGAAAAAGGTATAAACATAGAAAGAAAAACAAAACATGAAAAAAGCAGAGTAAATAACATGATGAGTGACGAGATGTTGGAGACTGCACAGTAAAGAGATGTTGAAATAATTATAGCGAAGAGATTTTCTCATAGATATGACTGAAGCTCAGCTCATGAGCACGAGGAAAGCATCTCGCTAAAAAAACCGTATCATGCCAACGTGCATCTTCATTTGATTACGGGCCTCTTTGCCCCTGCCGTTCATTACGGCCTCTTTGCCCCGCCGTTGGTAGAGCTAAAAGCGCTTTTTAGCCCCTCAAACTCTTCGCTTCATTTGTGTACTGTTACCCTAAAATAAAATTGCTTTCTTTATACAGGAAGGAAGAAGCTTCAATTTAGACTTTTTCAAAACAGCTTTTTCTGCAGAAAAATAAAGGATAAAAAATCCCAAATTTATTCATCTTTCTATAACTTGTCATAATATTTTCATAATAAAATAAAATATAAAATGCATCTAAATAAAATATTAAATTTATAAAAGATATAAATATATTTTATATAAAATTAAATATATAAAAATAAAATCTAAATATTTTTAAAATAATGTATATAATAAAAAATATAAAAATATAAATATAAAATATCTGTATATGTATGAAATAAAAATATAAAAATATTTGGCACACATGAGACAATGAAATGATTTTAACGAGTTGATATTCACTCTTAAATAATTTAGATTTATACTCCATATGAATATTAATTAAGATAATTTTTAGATTTTTATTTAAAAAGGTAAGAATAAAATTAATAATTTGCCTAGATTTTACATAATTATCAAGGTTAGCTCTAAACAAAGTTTGACCCTAGAAGTATTCACCTTGTACAATATAAATATATATTTATTTATATACCCTAGAAGTATTCCCCTTATATAATATAAATATATATATTTATTTATATATTATTTGTTAATAAAATAATATATATGTTAATATTATTTTTAATGCTTTAACATTACATAGTATATCTTCATATAAAAATATTTATATATAAATCACTTATAAAATATAAAACTATATTTTATGTAATTTAGATGTATTATATAAGATATATGAAATATATTTTTAATAATATCTATTATATTAATAAATATATAATATAAATATATTTTATGTAAAAAATATATTTTAACTCTTAAATAAGTTAAATAAAATAATATTTTTATATATTTTTAATAATTTTAATACCCAAAAGCACTTTGAATATTTTTAAACCAAACAAGCAAATAACATTCCACTTATTTTATATGACTAGGACGTCGACTTGAGCAGATGGGCAAGAGCGGACCGCGGGAACCGTCCCACCTCAGACCACGTGGTTCTCGAGGTAAGCGAACCCACGCCTCCACGCGAATCTTTTTAGAAGCCCACGCTGAGATCAACGGATGAGGATTGTCTGCAAACGGGGGATATACGCAGTCACCCTGCAACAGGGAAAAGTGGGCTCCACACATGTTTCATTTTTATTGACCTAAATTAGAGAATTAGGTGGGTTGCAGTAAATAAAAATTGCAGAAATTAGAATATTGACAATGAAAATATAACATGAATTCTTTTTTATACTTGTAAGAATTTTATCTAATAGATAAATATTTAAAATGTTAGATAATACATGGTATAACATGAGTCACCAATAATCACAACATAGTTTTGTTGATAAAAACATCTTCCTTCACATTTTTATTAACTACAGTCTATCTACTTATCTAATTTAAGTGATTTTTAATATAATAGAAATGTATTCTATTTATTTTTTAATGGGCGAAAAGAGTGAAAAATATAGTACGGGCCTACGGGGTATTGGGGTCAAGCTTTGCCACGCGAGGCGGTCCAATTCAAAACTAAAACAACGGACGGCAGCATATTTCATCTGTTTAAAGCATATAAATAAGAAATACAACAGTGTGAGACCATCAAAGTAGAACAACTGTGGCAATAAAAAGTGCACGAACGGATCAGATTCATCCATAACTAAGAGGAGGGCATATTCGAGAAAAGTGTGCACGATGTTTAGTACGTTCGCGTGTACCGTACGACACCGTGACCTGCATCTCTTGAAATCTCCCATTCTCACTTGTCGAGCAAGAGCAGAGCAGCGGAGTGCAGTGAGGGAGCGAGGGAGAATGGCTGCCTCCATGGAAATTTCCAAGTTCTTCCTCGACCTTTCTTCGAGGCCGAATACGTCTCTGTTCCTGCATTCTCCCAAAACCCTCTTCTCATTTCCATCTCCACGGCGACGTAGGTGGCTCCTACCAATACCCCTTCGTTTATATTTCCATTTTATTGTTTACTTCTTTTCAACTTCCGGCTTCCCTGATTGCTGATTTCAGATTCTGTCTCCATTGTGGCTTTCAAGAGCGCCAGGCGCACTCCGTCGCTTGTAGTCTCGGCTGGTGTTCGGCAGTTGACAGGGTCCTTGACAAAAAATGACGGTCTTCGTTTTGCCGTGGTGGGTTTTTCATTATTCTAGGCATGGATATTGCTTCAAGTTCGTATCTTTTCTGTTGGACCGTTTCATCATATTGTCCATGACTTTTAGCGGGCGTTTAGATGCCTCTAATATTTTAGGTAGGAATCGATTACAGGCATTCCGTTTGGCTTTAAGTTACACTCTGATTATAGGTGGAGTTTGGATGCCTCGACCGAAATTGAAATCGTCCAATCCATAATCTGATTGCAGGGGCATTTTGACGAATCCGTCAGAAATTGAATTGCACGAGCAGATTTCAACTTCTGAAAGCTTGATACCAGTGGGACTGAATCCAATCCTATATTCTGATTATAGCTCAATATTTGATTCTATGCCTAGGAGGTAGCTTTTTTCACACGGTGGGTTTTTTCTAGGCGATAGCCTGAGCAGAAAGATGCAAAATGATCACGTAGAACGAGAGGTGCAAGATTTTTGTGGTTCAGCCAGATGCCTAATCCATGAGGAAGGAATAGAGGATTATTGTTTTTTATTATGACAATGGAAAACAGAATGCACGTGTCTCTTGACATTGTGAGAGTCGCCACAGTGGATGTGCTGCCTACTACTGCCTGCCTCTCTCAGCTGTCTATCATACATGCTTTCAGAGACAGAGTGCCAACAGCACCAACATTTCATGTATCCGTCAATGCACTTGCCAAAATCACATCTGCTTAGTGCCATGTTGATGTACACATGCATGGCAATTAATGCATGCCATTTGTGACATACCATCCCAGTTCAATGTCAACATGAAAGCCATTCCCCCCTTCTCCTGGCCACCACCAATCTCTTATCCCTTTATTTTCCCTACCTGCTGCCTTATCTCCATCCTTCTTTGAAGGTCAGCAATGGATCAAACTTCACATTGAGTGGAAAAAACAAAGCTTGTATTGGTGGGTGCAAGTGGATGTTCAAGATGAAAAATTGTTAACACAAAAACAGAATTAATGACTGAAAATTCTGTTAAAGTGCTAATGGAAATAATGATTCTTTGATTGGGATTCAAAAATTCTTTCATTTTGATTTATTTATTTATTCAAACATACAGTGCCTCATATCACCCTATACAATCAAAATATGCATCCAAATAGAGAAATTCACAAGGAGAAGATATGCCACAGCTGCCCCAGGCAATGAAAACATATTTTCTGAAGAGAAATTCATGGAGCAGGCTTTAAATTTTGAAATTTTTAGGGCATATTTGCAAGATAAACTCAGGAGGATTGCTATTAGAGAGAATCTTCGTGAATTGCTACCCATTTCTTCTGTTGTTTGAAAGGTATGAAGCTGTAAAGATCATAGATTTCTTTTCATTTTGAAAACATCGGAACCAGAAAATATTTTCTCCCCTTCTCCTAACAGGGAAAAAAATAATTGCCATCATGTGCTTATTATTGGATTATGTAATGATTTGAATTTCTCGGAAGAAATATTAAAATTCAGATGTGATTTTGGATTATGGGGTTTATAGCTTCTTTAATTTTACTTTCAAAACATAAAACCCCCAATTAGTTTTCTTCCCAGCAGTGCTGTTCCAGTTTTCTATTTCAATTATCTGTGTTTGGTTACCCATTTGAAGGTTGTAGCTCGGTTCAATGAGATTGTGACAAAGTTACTGTTGGAGGGCGCTCTGGAGACTTTCAAGAGATATTCAGTCGAAGATGTTGATGTATGTAGCCTCCTTTATCCCACGGATTCTTCTCACTTATACAATCATTTATTATTACCTCTTTCCATTTTACCAGAAAACTGCAATAGTAACAAGTTATTTTGTTACATGTTTTAGGCATTTTAAAACACAAGACTTAAATACTCGAGTAATGCAGAAAATGACACTTCATTTGTGGCCTTTACTATGAGGGGTTGTGATTTCAAAGGATGAGGACATCAATTTTATTTCTAATAATTCAATGAGACTGTTGACTGGGCTACTGTATTTTTATGGTTGTGCAGGTTGTGTGGGTTCCCGGTAGCTTCGAAATTCCTGTTGTTGCACAAAAACTTGGGAAATCAGGACGCTATCATGCAGTCTTGTGTATTGGAGCAGTGGTATTAGTTTCTTTTACCATATATCCTATTTCGTGGGATGCACATTTCATTCATTTACCTGATGTGTTTTTGCAAAACTTTTGGTAGTTATTTTTCTTGTGTTGATTGATTATGTTCTAGGCAATCTTGGTACTGGTAATGCTGGCATCATTTATTTAATTTTCAATTTATCTCTTTGGACATTAAAATTCTAGTTTGAATCATTTTTGTTGAACTTGCTTTTGATTTCACACCTGTAGAAGAAAAATATCTACATAAACTATTGTAGGATTTTGAAGCAATTTCCGGCATTGAGGATATTCTCTGAACTTCACACTATTTTTACAAATATATTCCCCCAACTTATTTTTACATTTGTATACAATCATTCCTGAACATGCTTAGTATCAGCTAAGATTGTTTAGAGATATTGAATCAGACTTTGAGGAAATAATAGGAATACCATCATATTGACTGATTGTGGTTAAATAGCATTACAAGGTGCAGCTATGTCAAGGGTAGCAAGCAACCATTATTGAGGTGAGGGTGAGACTAATAACCAACCATTTCTAGCTTCAAGAAACTGGGGGAGAGAGCCATGGGGATTAAAAAAAAAGAAGAAAACAGCATGTGAAAATTGAATTCCATCTGAACTTGAATGATGGAGATTTCTTGGAAGGGGCACAGAGTTCTGTTGTGGGATAATTTTTCATCTTGGTGTCCCTATCATTTGGGATAAATATAACTTTAAATTGTGGGACAGTTTGATTAAGAAAGTCAGGAAAAAGCTGGCACAACAGACAAGCAGGGGCTTTCCAGAGGGAGAAGGTAATCCTCATTGAGTTTGTTTGGCTGCAATACTGTTGAACATGGTGGCCATTCCCAGATGTCCCGAAGATTCTTATGGAATAATGGGGATGAAAGCTGGTGTAATGGAAGTGGTGAGGCTCTCAAGAGGAGAATTTAATTCTCATTAAGGTTGTTTGGCCTCTATATTGTTGAACCTGATGGCCATTCTCTGTCCACCTTCAGTTGCAAGTAAGCTTGAAGGTCATGTCAGAAGATTTTTATGGACTGGTGGGGAGGAAAGATGTTGCATGCATCTAGTGGCTTTGGATTAGGAGAATTCCGATTGGGAAAGATAGGTTTAGGAGAAATGGATGGGATATAAAAGGGCAATTTAGGTATTGGATCATTGACTTAGATGGATATTTGTAGGGAAATAACTGCATGAAGAAGATTACACTTTTCAGGGTGGATGGAGGATCTTTTTTTAGGTATTTGTGAGATCTGTCGTGTTGTTTGGTTCCCCTAAGTGAGAGATTTGTCTATCTAATTATTTGCAAGATATAAAGTAAATTGATAGCGGATCAATTGGACAGGGTGTGTGACCTATTTGTTTGGAGTCCCTCCTTCAACAAAGGATGTGAAATTGTTTTCTTTGGAAAATCGTTTAGTTCTATTCTGCGGTGGTTTGACTCATGGAATGGCTGACATGCGAATTTTGTTTGGTAAAGCTAGCAGTGCATGCTAAGTGGTATCTTAGTCATAGACTTGTGGGTGGTTGGGTAATTATCTGTCCAATGCCTAATGGCAGTTATGGACCTGCACTTGTCATGTTGATGCCCTGTAAATTATGGAGAGAAGAGTCACTTATTTCCTTATAGTGTGTTTTCTTTGCTGAAGAAAGGAAGAGACCATGGATTATATTCATTAATAGCTTTTTTGGCAACATAGTGTGAGCCTGAATCCTGTCTGTTTCAGATTCACTGGCTCATACCTTGGCAGTTGGGGAAGGCATGCTTATCCTTGAATTGAGCTATTACTTCGTGGTGTTCTATAGTTTTTCTTGCTTGAAAAAATAGTTCTGTATTTCATAACAGTAACAGCAGATTGTGCAGATCTTTTATTAAGATTAGAAGTATGTCCTTGTTGGTACAAAGGAGTGGAGGATCTAATGAGCATTTCAAGCATGATCGGAAAGAAGTGCTATCTAGTCCACACTTGATGAGAAGTTCAAAGTTCATTGGCAATCCCTCAGCTTGCCAGGTCGAATTGCAGCTGTGACAGCAGCTATTCTATTTATCCTGTCCCAACGGGTAGTTAGAGAGTTAATAGCATCCATGGCAGTGTGTGCCCTGGCTTCTTCAAATTCAAACATCCAATGGGATGAAGGATTCTCTGTAATGCTGAATCAGCTGCTCTTCTTCAAGTTCTAAAGCGGATAGTTAAGGGAGATTCCAAGAATGTCATCCAGTTGGTTGAGTCCAGATGCTACCTGTGGAATCTTGCTGACAGTTTTGAATAAATTTGAGACCTGTTGGATTCTAGTGTCTTCAATGACTGTGCATAGAGAAGCCAATGCAATAGCTGCTGATTTGGCCAAAAAGGGAGCTTGTAGCTAAATGCCAAATACAAGCATCCGGGTTAGGCCTATTGGTTTAATTGATGTTTAGGTTTATGCTTCAGTTAGTAGTTTGAGATATAGGCGTGCAATTAGGGATATGTCTGGGCCTTGTTTTTCCTTGCTTGAACTTGTTCCTTGGGCTTCTGATCTTTAATCTCAATGGAGTGCATTTATTATTTATCTTTGCTTCACCAAAGAAAAGAAGTGTCATTGCTTACAAATCTCCCTCCTGCCACTTTGGGTAGTGGGCATATAATCCTTCAAATTCGCATCATATCCTTAGGGCACATAACCCAAGTAAAATGAGTGTGGGTCTGCCATGACGCCTGTCAACATCTGCTCTTCTCATTAATTCTGTCCACATGTGATAGGCTATGCATTAGAAAAAGAATAAAATCAAGAGGCAAACTATTGAAATATCACCCTTTTTTCCAAATCACTTGCATTTCATAGCTATGTCCTTGCCCATTCTCTACGGTTTTTGCTTCATGTATGTTGGACATGCCAAGGGGTTGGCACAACTCAGGTTTGAGCTTGACAGGGACCACAAAGTACAAGAGAGCAAAGGTTAGGACTGTTTCCATCCCTTCTGGGACTTGCACATGTGGGGCTTGCAACAGTTTACAACATGCATTGGACATGCCAACTTTGCCAATATCTATAGTCGTGGTTATCAAAATAAGAATAATGATTTGGTGAAACCTGTGATGTTCATTTGATGCTCTTTTACTGAAATTTTGTAATCATTTCATGCCCTTCACTGAATTTTGTGAGGATTTCAAGTCTCCTTGCTAGACCTTAGCATGTATGAATTTATAACCTAAACAGTTGAACATTCAAATTCTTTTATCAAAGGCACTTTCAATATGAAAGAGAAATAATTTCAAGCAAAATTGAAAAGATAAGAGATGACTTAAAGTAGATAATGTCTTTGGTAGTGTTATTATTTACTGTTGAGCATTTTCATGCCTTTATGCATGACTTGTTGACTAAAACAAGATCATCTTTATCCTATATGTTGGTAATTCACGTTCATGAGATATTTCGAGCTTCATTCACACCATTGAGTTTGTCTTAATGTTCACTTTCTAATCCTTACAATTACAAGGATTAGTCAACACTAATGAGATTTCCATTGCATTTTAAGGCTAATGGGTTTCGCAAGTGTTTATGGCCCATATTGTAATTGATGACTGACTTCTTTGTCAAACACTAGATAAGGGGTGATACCACTCACTATGATGCTGTTGCAAATTCGGCTGCATCTGGAGTACTTTCAGCAGGTTTACAGTCAGGTCAGCATTTCTGGATGATATTTGCTTTCATGGTCTCATGTATTCACCTTATCCATAAACAATATTAAGCTTTTTTATTTTCAGTTTTCTGGGTATTGAGGAGTTAGTTGCTTTTGGAACTATTCTTGTGTCCTTGCTGACTTCCAAGTGGTTATTGCAATTTGCAGTCCTCATTCCTTAGCTAACTTATCTACAAGGGTACTTTCATACACACACACACACACATATAACATTGCCATCATGAGCACAAATATCATAGTTTCTGGTATGGCATACTGAAATGGTTGCTAAAAATTTAAATTAATGTGTACTGTACCACATTCTGCTTGTATAAATTGCAGATTCAAAGGTTCGTGACGAACCTTTTCTTGAACAAATAGACATGTTAAGAAAAACTTGTATCATTGCTGATGTTGCAGGAGTTCCATGCATTTTTGGTGTTCTGACCTGCGATGATATGGATCAGGTAAATGATAGCATGACTCTTATCTTCTTATCATGCTAATCCAGTTACTGTTTTGCTTTTGTTCTGAGAACATGTTTGCTTCAATTTTCAATTCAAAAACTTGATGGTGCATTGCATTAGGTTTGTTCAGTTAGGACGTCTATGTTGGATGGGTGATCATCCTAGAAACTCATTATAAAGCCACTGGGAATTCCATCTTGGCATGATGAAACAAAGATTGTGAGGTCTTTGGAATCAATTATGAGCCTTTTGAACATTTATGTCTGCAATCTATTGTGGAAATTTACCTAGAATTAAAAGAATTAATGGATTAGTCTTTGTATTCATGCTTCCAAACTTGTCACCATTGGACTTGTTCTGTTAAGAAGGTTTGTTCATTTAATTCATGAGGTGTGGCTCTTATTGTGCACTTGATGGCATCCACAGGCTTTAAATCGAGCGGGTGGAAAATCGGGAAACAAAGGTGCTGAGGCTGCTCTAACTGCTGTAAGTTGATTCAATTGAAATGAATATCATTGTCTGAAAGAAAAAAAAGGAACTAGACAAAAGGGGAATCGAAACATGCTATTTTTTGGATAAGAAGGAACTATTCTCTTTGAGAGAAAAGTTCATATATTTAAATGAGGTGGTGCCACCAAAGTCCACCTATTTCATCCCATGTTGGTGATGGCAATATAGCAACTCGGATTTTCACATGGTGGTAATAGCTCTATCCAGAATGTTGAGGAAAGAAAGTTGAAAAAAATTCGGAAAACAACAGGGAAATTGTAATGTTCATCTACCAAGCATCATCCCCAACACAAGCGATAGTGGGTAAATATGTTGGAAATAAAGGGGGGTGGAACCGGTCTTCACTGAATGCTAAAAAGATTTATGGGTTCAAACAAGCTTCAAAGGATGATTTAAATGGCAAAATGATTTAGCAGTGCAAACTAGCAACAAAGGATGAATTGAATGCCCTCAACACCTGAAGCATTTATGAATTCAATCAAGTTCCAAGATGGCAAACAAGCAGCCACTAAGCAGTCAAAACATCATCATTGAAGCTCATGAACCCCTATGACGGTGCCTATTGCATATTTATTACCATAGGTAGTCTTCAGCTAGGATGTGGACTAGTTTCATTCTTCATAAATCATCATTGCCAATAGGATTTTGATAACTTTCTTGTGAGCTAGTAGGAAAAACTTGCCTGGACAAGTTACATATCTTGATTCACATATTACTTCATAAATTAATAGAGGATGCCTTGTGCCCTTTTTGATGCATAAAAAGGATCAAAAAATTACTGTAATAAAAAAAAATAATCTGAATGTCGAAATTTCATTGTACTAGGCAATACATGTCATGAGCTTCTAGCTAATTGACTGCTTTTATGGTTCTTTTTGGTTGTGTGCAGATTGAGGTGGCTTCTTTGTTTGAACATCATCTAAAGCACTAGTTCACAGCCTGAGATCAAAGTTATCAATGCACCTTGGCTTTCCATTTGTTTAGTCCTTCCACACAACTTGCCAAACAGTGTATTCTGTTAGGAAAGAGTCATTGTGATGCAGAATAATACTTTTACCCTGGCTGTGACATGCCAGTGACAAGAATCAAAACAGCATCTATTTATTTATCCAGACATTTGTCCAGAGCTTCTCAATTACAGGAGAGCTGATGCTGTTGTAGGATGTGTAGCACCGTCTACTCACGTTTTTGGTAAAAATGTCTTCAATGGTTGTTTCTCAGGAAGAAGGTATGATGTAGCGATGATTGTTTCTAAGTGCATTGAGGTCATTTGTGGATTTGTGCATTTCATTAGATACAAAAGATAGGGGAATTCACAGCACTAATGGTTTTTTGTAACCTTAACCGCTCTGTAGTCATTTGGTTCAAGCCTAAATTTTAGCAGCCCAATGAGAGAGCCGCCTATTGTCATGCATTCAGATAAGCAGCAGGTTCTTGGGCATCATTTTCCATTTCTTTCAGGAACTAGTAGTCCGCAGGTGTGCCAAAGGTGCACATCTGAATCTGGGGTTAGTAGTGTGTTTTCAGATCTTGCATTGACTGATATTTTCTCATAAATAGCCACATGACAATTACCCTTTGGCAGCTGTAGTCCGCTCTTGAATGCACGAGCCTAAATCCTAGATGAAATGAACGTGTGGAAGGAATCAGGCCTCAATGGATATCATGTATGCATTTGCGGCAGACTGTCTATTTCACTGGCTGCCAATCTCAAGGACAATGGCTATGCCCTCCTCTATTAGCTTTGGGCACAGGCCAACCACGTGCCCATATGGCCAAAGTCTTGATCACTCAACTGTGCAATACCACATGTAAACTTGGAGATCAGCCAATGAAGAGCATCAATATCGATAGTAGCGAGTTAAATGGCCATACTAGTGTAACAGCAAATGTGGTTGTTTCATTCGTGGTGGTAAATGAGAGCAGCATTGCTGAAATTTTGCTTCGACAGATTCTCTCGTGGCAAAAGAATCATCCTTCTTGTGAATTGGGGTGTCGGTAAACTTTTAGTGGCGTTAGTCTGTTAGGTCTTTTCTCTGAGGATCGTTGCTAAGGTCGTAGGCCAGGACTACTACGAAACCCGCTTTTTTTTTAATGCTTCATTTGGAAACATCACCATGCTGCCAGCCAAATTTTACTACTTAAAAGGCTAGGCAACCTGAGACACGCAAGGGTTTGCTATCATTTAAGGCCTCGGGAGTGTGGGGGTGGATCTGCAAATGATCAATGAGTAGTATCTAGCTCTAATGATTTTTCTTTGTTTATTATTATTTTTTTAACAGCAAAACACCATGGATTTTAGTAGGAAAATGGAAAATAATCATTATGTTTTGCTTTCATAACTTCATAAGTAAATTTAAATAAAAGTCTTATAACGAATGAGAGTTGGGAATATGTCTCACATATTGCTCTGACAATTGATGATCAACAATGATGGTGTGCCTGCATGATGCATGGCCTCACAGCAATTGTGGTCATTTATGATGGATGGGATGGCTGGAGATGGGAACTACATCATGTAAGACATCAAGATCAAATCTTATATTGTAATGAACTACGTGATAGGTCATAATAAATATGAAGGTCTTAAGGTGGCAAAAAGATGCATCTATACATCTTCAGGTGGCAATTTCCGTTGTGATAATCATGATTAAGTCATGGACCCAAATCTTTGATGATCTATATAATGACTGATTTGGATCTTCGTTCAAATCATATCCAATAAGGTGTTCAGTTGCACCTTTGATCATGTAATCTTCCTTTTGGAAGTGTGTGGATGTAATTTTATCCAGAAACCTAACAACCAATATACAGTCAGAATGAAGGAAATGATTAAACATTTATTACAGCATTGTGACAGATCAGAATATTTGGAAGGAAAGAAAAGAATTGTCTGATTTTCAGATAATATATAAATTAAAACAACATCTCAGGTCTTTCAATACTAAACATCCTAAAACAAATACACACGCAGCAAGTAGCATTGATGTAAATACGAACCAACAAATTGAATTTGGAAGAATTTATCTGATGTATTATGTTACCCTAAAATTGGTGTCACAAGGCAGAAAATAATCAGAATAATTGTCAGAGACTTATCCAGTCATACTCTCACCATAAACACTGGTTTCAAGGGTCTTCATGAATATCAAAGCGTGTAAGGTCAATTTTGAATGGCCTTTTCCCTTTAGTTACCCTCTGCAATTTGCAGCAAACAGTCACTTGTCAACCAATAAGAGATTGAGACTGTGTTTGCATTTACCCCAAAATGCAAAACTCACAGAACAACATATGACCATCCATACTTCTGTGCATGGACAACATAGTAATCATACACATGAGATGCCAGCTTGTCTTTTGCATTACATTTCAACATGCAATAAGCTTAAGGTCCTAACTCCTCACTAATACAAAATGCTAGTATGACACAGATTCGGGTAGCTCATTGGACTTTCAAGGTATATGCAACCATTTCCTAAACTTATAGACCATGAACTGAGGTAAGAATGAAAACTTACAGCTATAGCAATGAGCTCTTCTAGCAGCTCCTCCAAATGGCGCAAAGGCTACTCATGGAAAAAAAATGAAATGCCAGTAAATGTTATCTAATGAAGATTATAAAGGTTTTCATATAAATTAAAAACCATTGCAAAGAAAATGCAGAAAAGAGAAAAACTACTGCAAAAAGAAATACCCATGTGTTCAAGTTAGAAATGAAATCAAAACTCACCCATTGTGTTGGTCCATCCACAGGTGCTTTTAAGGGGTTATCATGTACCTAATCATCCAGAAAACAGATTTTAGCAATTCACAATGGGCTATGAAAAGAAGTTGACAATTATTTATGCCACTGATGGATTGGGTATTTGCCTTGGTTGTTGGTCATTATACTTTTGTTGAGCTCCTCAACGTTGGTTGCATTCAACAGGCATGGAAACTATCTGTGTATGTTTTGGATATCTTTCAAAGGAAGCTATGATCACAAACTTCTACAGCTCATATGAGTTCTTGACATCTTTGACATAAATAAACTTGCCTATGAAGAACAATTGGCTTGTTCATACTTCTGTTCTCACATTCACTGATGCAAACATCTCTCTCCAATATTATCTGTTAATAATATCATGTCAAACCTAAGTATTTGACAGAGATTCATGTAGGTCCTGAACATGTGAACTACGAAGGCTTGTTACATGGATTTGGCCTAGTCCCATGAACCAAATCTCGTCTAGTGTACTAGTCTTTGGACTGTAGTAGATTAACTGGGTTTTACTGTTCTAGTACTGCTACTCTTGAACTAAGATGATCTCCAACTCACTTGTTAGCCAAATCTTTAGGCAAGGTCCATAGACTCTGTAGCTAGAAGACTTGGTCTGGACACAAAGGCCTACTTAAGTTGCATCAGACATCCTCCAAATATGCATGCAGTTGAGTGGATTGATTTCAGTGATAGGTTTTTGATGATAAGCAAACTTTGAAAAAGAGGTTTGGTTTTAGTCAATGACTTTTTAATGCATCCAAAGTGGCCAAATCAATTAATCACCTTTTTATATGCTCATTTGCCCATGGGATTGACTAGAATTTTGAAACGCTTCCCAAATGGGCCTGGTATCAGTAAAATCGTTAGAAGAATTCACCCATTGAGGATGAAATTAAATTGGAATCAAAAGCTAACCTCACAGCGGTGGCAGATTGAGATTACTCCATTGAAAACTACTTGGCTGTAAAAAAATCTCTAGGCTGTTTCTAATCTTTCATCTTCCCAAAAGGCAGCTGCCTTTTCCAAAAGTAAAAGGTTCAGTTTTGGAATGGGGCCATAACTGTTTGGTTCAATGATTGAGTTGTAGTTTTGGGCCTTTTGGCTGTGGATGCCATCTTGTCAGCCTTTTGTTGTTTAACAATCTTCTGCTGAACCTCCAAAAAATGTTTTTTCTTTTTTTTTGGTATTTGAAAAATTCAATATAAAAAACAAAAGTTAATGTGTCATCAGTGTGAATCTTTGCTCTGTCAGTTGAAAAATCCAACATAAAAGACAAAAAAAAGTTCAATACTTGACTAATCTAGAAACTTTGCAAATTACAATGAAATGCTAGTGGAAAGTGCATATCTTAAATTACAAGCCAAGCTTTAAGTTGCCTCCTTGTGCTTTTGTAAAGAACTGGACAAGGCATGAGAAATAGTTACAACATGGTGGCTAGCCATAGATGACCAGAGTGGAAACATTTTCTTGCAGATTTTCATGGGTAAGCCGTGCATAAACCCCAATCAAGCACAAAGAACATAGATTCCAAGTATTCAGACAGCAAGTCATATTATTTACCTCCATGAAGATCCCATCCACCCCAACTGCAACAGCTGTCCTTGCAATGCATGGTATTAGTTCACGGAGACCACCACTGGCAACACCACCACCATCCAACTATTGCAAAAAGCGAATTGCTTTAGTTTCTCTCCATTTTGATTAAATATTTTAGAAAAGAATCTGCAGTTTTGTTTAGAACCTGGTAATGACCAGGCTGGGTCATCTTATTTCTCCACATGATCCATGAAATGGGAAATAATAGGTGATCACACAACTAATTATAATGAATGTAAGGTAAGCAAGGTCCCACTACTATTTAATATGCAAACTTACTAGGTAAGTTCCCAACATATTAAATATGTAAACTTGCTAGCTAAGGTCCCACAACTATTAAATATGTAAACTTAGTAAGGTCTCACTGCTATTAAATATGTAAACTTACTAGGTAAGGTCTCACTGCTATTAAATATGTAAACTTACTAGGTAAGGTCTCACTACTGTCAAAAATCTATGTACACTTATTGGTAAGGTGGTATGCCTTTTCATTCAGGCTTTATCCAGGGCACAAAGACTCTTCCATTTACGAAAGGTATTAACCCAGTAACTCACAAAATTCACCAATTTCAATTATCATGAATGCAACAACACAATATATTGTGCATCAGGAAATGCTAAAAGCCTAAAACAGTAGCAAACAGTGAGTAATATAATTTATTTCTGAGATTATGATAGTTGACAACTGCCTGATATTGTTGTCAGGTCGTCAAGCAGGCAGGTAGTTTTCACATCATCTCAAGCAGTTTCACAGCAAATGGCAACTCAATGATTCATTTGTGAACATAACATCGTTTTCAATTTTTAGATGTGTTATGACTTGGGCATTATGTTGACATGGCTATTTATTCTTAAGTGCTCATTGACATGGCAATAAATTTTGTCAAAGAGATTGTAGTGTCAGCAAGCAGTTAAAAACAAAGTGGCACTCCAAACAAGCACAATGACTATTACATATTTTACTCCCAAGAAGGTCAGATATATGCTTATGTATTTACATGTTTCCTTTTTAACTATAACTATAAAATGAGTAGTTCAGACTTCAGAGTCTTCAGACCTTTCTCCCAGCAGGTTGTTGCAGCGCATGTGTAACATCTGCGACCTGTTGTTAGGATTTCAATCAGATCAATGTTAGCTTTAGAATTACTACATTTGACCATATAAAATATCATAGAGTCGACAAACAAGAATGTCATCGGTAAGGTAAGAAAGTTTTCACTGGTCAGCAATTCACAGTTTAGCTGTTTATGGTGGTTTACACATGTGATGCTGCAGATCAAAAATGAATGAAAGACCTATAAACATATTCTCTGATCATTATTTTCATTATAAGAATACAGTTGAAGGCACAGAGGTGTGTTGATGCTGTTACCACTTTATGGTGCTGCCCAGGATGAATGATGGAAAATGGAATAATAATAAAATGACAAGCCAATAAGTAAATGAATTATGGACTTGCTGTACATATTGTTGAGTTTCACTGATTGATAGAATGTTACATTCATTGTCTATTTCATTGCATGTTGAAAACCCTTTATTGAAGGGAATCGCAAGAGGCGTCCTGGAATACAGGTGCATTATAAATTCTTTTAGATCATAGGCGATAAGGAATGGATCATTAACTGATTGATGGAATAGCCAGACAGAAAAACTAAGGTAGTTCACATTATTGGTTAACCATGCTCATTTATTTTTTTCCTGCTGAGAGGCAATATGTTAATGCAAAAGAGGAGCTACACTCTAGTGAAGACTGGGATGAAGGCAGAGCATTGGAACAAGAGCAGTTCCATGAGATGGCCAAGGAAAAAGGCATTGGGAAGGATGGAGAACTGATGCACAATGGTAAAGGTGCCAATGTTTGCGATGTAGCAGACAGTGGACAGTTGCACCACAATAGGAACGCATGGTTTCAAGAGTTTGTTAAGCACACTGCCTTATAATGTTATCTAAATGTACGAACAGTGGTAGAATCATGCACACTACATGCCAAGGGATGTAGCTCTTGCTGTCATTTTTTGGATGCTAACAATTCTTATGTTTTTATCAAGAAATTTTTTTTTTATCACCAAATCATAACAATAATAATTTTAATCTTTTCAAGTTACTTTCAGTTGACATTCAGCAAAATTGGTCCATGATCTCCTTCTTTGCCTCCATCCTTCCCCCACTCCCAGTAGGATGCGTAGCAAACTATATATTTAATTAATCCTGATGCACAAGACCCATCATAGAAATAGCCATGAAATAAACACAGATTGAGAAGAACGTGCAAGTTAGTGAGGATTTGTTGCTAGGATAATCACACTTCAATTATAACATAAAACAATGCAACATGAAAAGCAAGAAAATGGAAATTTTACTTACAACAGGGCAATTTGCTTCCCGCATCCACTCAAAGTTGCGTGGATCAACAATCAAATCATCTAAATTTTACAATCCAAACAAAAATTATTTTAGATTAAACTTACAAAAATAGGTGGCATGAACCAAACTATAGAAGAATTGCTGAGAACGATGTAAAGATAATTCTCCCTTTTCGTGTCAATAAATTTAAACAATATAACTTTATCATTAAAGTGCATAGTATTTTGAGACCTAATTTTGAACTGGAAGAAGATAGATTTCTGCTTCATGAGAAGTGTTTGATTGCCACGTGAAGGAGATGATGAACGATAAGCCATACGTGAACACAAAGCTTCCTGATCCCAATGCAAGGAGTAATTGAATAATGATTGAAATATGAGGAAGGCCATGATATATATATATATATATATATATACTTACAATGGTAAAAAAAATACAAATTTTAAAGTAATTTGATTGGATTTCGGAATTCTATGGACTTCTCCCTCTATATATTGGCTTTATTAAAATACTTGGAAATGGGAAGGAAAAAGAGTGAAAAAAGTGTAATTTGGAAAACATGAGAAAATAGAAAGAGATGATGTTATTTATAAATTGAATAAAGATGAAATAGATATAGTTGATAATAATGAACGATAGAATTAATGATTAAAAATATAGGTGCTGCTGTGCAAACAGTACAGTTGTTAGCATAGATAGAATAGGTAAATGTCACGTCACATTAAAACATTTAAATGAAGCCTTATGAATTATATCAGTACTTCTGGACAAAGTTGACGTTATAACTTCAAAAGTGAGATCAACATATCACATAAATCAGGGACAAAGGAAACTTCAGAAACCACCTATGAAAATAACTTACTGTAGCCAAACATGGTCCCTCGCTCACAAACCATCACATTTTGATTGCCGCCCAATCTAACTTTCTCTGCTGAGTTCACCATGACCTGCCAAAAAATCTTTAATATTACTAAAACAGTGTATAAATCACATGAACCTACAAGTCATCAGTTAACGAACTTCAGCAGAACATGACCATGCCTTAATGTCCCTCTTAACTCTTAAATAATTGGTAAAAACTTAAAAATGGACAGAGATTTACCAATAAAAGCGATGTGTACAAGTATGTTTTAAGCAACTTACTAGTGTAGGAATAGACACATCAAAATGCTGTAAAAGCTACATAATCCATGAAAAGGTAAATTTTTGCTATATTACTCTAGTCAACACCACATGCATCTGCTATGTAAATAATGGCAAAACAACATTCAATAAAATCACTTACAGAAGGAGCACAAAATTGGCCTTTCTTAACATTGATAATTTTTCCAGTCTTGGCAGCTGCAACTAGAAGGTCGGTCTGTTAAAACACAATGCTTTTAATTAGACAAATGAAATAAAAACTCATTTTTCTAAACACTAAATAAACTTCTTGTTAAATGATCCCAATAGATGGAATAAACTCAAATAATGATGATGAATGCAAATTTCTCATTCTGTGAAACTATAAATCATCTGTTTCAAACTAGTAGAAGTTGACAATAAAACCATCTGTTTCAAACTAGTAGAAGTTGCCAATAAAAATTGTAAATCTGCCAATGTCAACCTGGCGGCATAGGAAAGCTGGGATTTGAATAATATCTGCAACCTTGCCTACAGCTTCGCACTGCATTAGAGTGAATCAAATCAGAAGCAAATCACAGCATTTGCTAAGAACATACATGAAAACCCACATTTTCTATACGTTTTCTATAAGTTTGTAGTCAGTTCTACCCTTGCAAGAGTGGAAAATAATAAACCATAACTTTCGCAACAAAAAAGCAATTAAGAAAAAATCTAATAGAAAATAAATTATAAAAAATTCTATATTGCCAACCAGTGCTTGGAGGATAAGACCAATTCAGGCAAATGACATCAGCTTTGCCTGGCATTATGCTTATCGCAAAACAACTTGGTGACCAAGGAAGAAGCCCTAATGCAGGTAGGCAAACTAGGAACATGGTGGCTGCTGCTAGGCATTAGAAATGAAACACCACTACACAATCTGTATCTAATCATTGGTTCTGGATTTTGTCATCATGCTCCATTGTGTAATATAGCATATGGCCCCAGTCTCTGTCAGGTTCCAGTCAACTGCATAAGAGGATTGCAACCCAATCCAGCCATTTTCTTTTGAGTAGGGGCTTTAAGGTTCAGCACTAATCAAGCTTAGGTTGATTCTCACCAGGTCTATTTCTGATGAGCTAAAATCTGCTAATTTTAGAATGCAGTAAGGATCAGGGGCATCAACCAAGTTTGTGTGATTCATGAGCTAACCAATTTGACAACCAAGGAATCATTTGGAATAAGATTCAAGCCAGTAGGTCCATTTCCAGACCCAAACTGGTTTATCATTCACTCAGGAGACTCTTGCAGGTTGACCAACAATTTGCCCAACAAGCAAGGGATGAGTCGACACGTATAGGATATTAGCAAAAAAAATTTAAGAAAAGAAAATTATAGAGACCATACTTCTACCCATGAATTAGCCTTGATTTAAGTGGAAAATGTAACCAAGCTATTTAAGATAACATTTTCGTAAAGTACAGTTGAGTATAGGAAGCAATAGAAGAAAAGGGTTACCTGATTACTCTCATGAACATCAGTGACTATGGGGATATCATACATCACTTTGACCTTTTCAAGGATCTGCATTTGCATAAAACCTAATAAAAAAGATGACCAAGTCTAAAGAAGGAAACACTAGAATTTATGCCAAATTTCAGGTTCTTGAACTAAAAACATACCAGTGTGAGGAATGGGCAGCAAGCAAAAAGGAACCCACACATGTGCACAATATTGCTACAGATTTAACTAGTAAAGCACCCAGATGGAAAAGAAAAATACAAACACAATGGAGTGTGAACCACAGATTTAACTAGTAAAGCACCCAGATGGAAAAGAAAAATACAAACACAATGGAGTGTGAACCACATGTAAATGAGCATGTTTTCTGCATCCAGCTCATCAATGATACTGGGTCTCACCAGATGGGCTGTAATCCCACTGATGTACTTGTTTCACTTTCAGCCTCGATTAGCCAATTACATAAATAAAAAAAGATCACAAAATGTGTTTCTGGTGCAACAAGGATACAGCAAAGAAAACATAATTCATAACTTCATCTAATGATAACAAGATAAAAATCAGAATCATTTATTAATATTACCTTCAACCCTTCAGCCATACCAGGACCACGAAATGATTTTGATGATGTGCGGTTAGCTTTGTCAAAGCTGGATTTGAAGACCAGTGGCAACCCAACTCTGTAATTGAATATCTACATCAGCCACCAATCATGACATATAGCAAGATTCATTACAACGTTTGTTCACCTAAGCATAAGAATTGCTAAAAAGAGACATACTTAGTAGTGACACTTTTAATGTGTTTGGCCATCTGTAGAATATGCTCCTCAGATTCAATAACATTGGGGCCTGCCAATAAGAAAAAAGGTTCTGCTGCCTGCTCAGAGACAAAATGAACAACGAGCAAATATTATGTGCAGTTATTGTCTCCTGCTGCTTTGGCATATCTACTAAATCAATAATTATGGTAATGACAAGATTATAGAGTAATCACATAGCAGCAGCATCATACTAAAATAACAGCTTGCTAAAGTAAGAAATGTCAAATAATAAATAATTTTCTTCGATAAACTAATCAATCATATGATCTGCAAGGCATACTATCTGAAAATTGTCTCAGGCTTGAAATAATAGCATGACAAACAATAGGATGTAAATCCACCATGCAGCATTGATGCAGTCAGAAAGGGTAGGCAATGGTTACATCTCTAGAAAAGCAATCACCATCACTTTGATAACACTTGAATCCACAAGAGATCCCGAATCTTAAGGGTTAACATCAACATTGGATCCACAAAGCAAACTTCAAGAGAGGAGAAAGAGAAATTCATTCAATAAAACTAGGAAATATGATCTTCTCTCACAACAAAGATAAAAATTATACGCAGGCATCTTAAAATCCTAACCCATGTAAACTATAACTTGAATGGTTGTAAACAAAAACCATAATAAAATAATAAAATAAACATTATGATCAAATCTAACTTTATGGACCCCTTAAATCCTAAAACAGGACAAAAACATTAACTCCACGTCAATCTGGTTTTGATTCTTAAGAAATCTCTATTCTGCACAGTGAAGCATAAAAATCCTAAACAAATTGGTCAGATAGAGGACATTAGCATCTAAGATGATTTACTTCAGTTTATTTTATGGAGTGTTTCAAGAAGTAAAGCTATCCACCATATTAGCCATTGCCTTGGTTTCTCTGATGGTAACATTTGGTTATAGAGCCAGTATAATGTAGTTTTGATACAACAACAACAACCCCAAATTCAAGTTATCATGGATATTTTTAAGATAAAAGGCTCACAGCATCCTGCTGTATCTGTTTTATAAATTCTCAGTACTTTATCCCAGTAGTTGATATTGCTCAGGGATGCTTGCTACTGAGATGCTAACTTTACGAAAATGCATATCCAACACTTGTTTGAAAATCATAAATTGCCTCTACTGCCCAACATATGGAGATAACCAAAAACTCAGTGATCGGAATCACTGTTACAGTTCTATCTTTTACCAATAGGCATTATTACAAAGAATCCAAGCCGAACATTTCCCTCTCGTCTTCTTTTACCGGCTGTTGAAATCAGGCATTTGCAAGAAATATTAGATTGTTCTATCACTTTCTCTGTAGATCAATGATTTACACCAATGCCAATACAAAGGTTCAGACATCATGAACTCTAATCAGATATGTCAACAATTAGATTACCCATAAACAAAATACAACATGACTAAGAACAAATTTGCAAAAACATGACACACTGTATGGAATAAATTAACAAAGCATGATGTCATATTATAGCAAACCTTCAGCCGGTTAAACAGCACTGTTGAGGGATCCATTTCTTGCTCCTTGCAAGCTTCAAATTCAGGCAATGTTGCAGTGGGGTTCAACTACATATTTTGAGATAGATAAGCCAAAGATGGTAAAAGTTTCCCAACATGAAAGAAAATGGAAGGCAAAAGAAAAACATTCTAACATATGAAAAATGCTAAAGCAAAATAGAGAGATAAAATTGAAGAGCTATAAAGAAATTGTGCTGGCTAAAAGTCAGAAGGAACAGAAACACCAGTAATAGGAATAAACATAACCATTCAAGTCAATCCATCCTACTAGTTAGCTCAGCTGCTAGTTATGCATTTGTGTACATGAATGGCACGAAGTTCAAGTCCTAGCTGTGTAAGCAGCTTTGAACGAGTTGAAAATGGTAGCGCAGTGGTTGTGAAATTTCTAGTGGGCATAGCAGTAAAAAGGATGACACATGCAATGTTAGCCAGCTCAGGCATCGGCTTCTGCTCAGCTGGAAGACTTATGAGCATCAAAGATCGAGCCTTCTCCATAAACGTATCAAATAACTAGCTGGTTTAGCTTGGGTACCAAATGTTTTACTCATCAGAAAATCACTGTGCTATATGGCCAGAGGAACTGTCCCCAGCAAATGAGCCCATTCAGCCATGTTCTCCACTAACAACCACCAACTAGTCAGTTCGGAATCTTCAGATGTACTGTGCAGCCCAAATCCCGGTTTTCCAGTCTTATCAGTTGCACCAAGATGAAATAAGTCACCACATGGATGCCAATTTTTAGTCCAATTCCACTAGCACTCTGAAACTGCTACTCTATTCATGGTCGATGTATCATTCAAAACACTTTCCACAAATGAAACAATACAAAGACTAGCGTTTGCAGCATCTTCAATTTCTACATAGACCCGCCGTGAGAATCTGTAGGATTCTCCAAGGGCCGCACCAGCGTAGATTACGTTATAATCTAGAAGCACCAACTCCATTTCACCAAGCATCACAGGTTCACAACTGGAGGTCGTTGTAAGGAAGATAGTTGAGAAATTCCACAATTGAACTCAAACAGCACTCAGTTTTCGCCCTTAGCTCCTAACAACGGTGTGCCATGCGTGCAGAAGATCCATACTGCCTATGCATAACGCATTTCAGCACACCATCTTCATCCAAGAAAAATCAGCCAAACTGAACTCACTGATTTCCAATCTAAGCTGAATCCGCACTCTATCCATATGACAGAAGTACGGACCCAGCTTGCAAGCATTATCCTCGATTATATACGCTTGACAAAAGGCCTGGATCTCACACACGTGCACCACATTGCCAATTGCCGGAGCCAGGTTCCAAGGCAAAATGCTAAACGGAAAGCGGGGAAGTGCGAGAAAGTCCAAGAAATTCGCAATGGCTTCCAATTACGATCTACCACAAGAAATCAGGGTCGCCTATTTCGAACAAACGGTAAATCATTTACGACTGGAAAGCGAGCAATCGCTTTCTCTCTCTTCATCCGTTCGGAAATTTGATTATCTTCATGAAGAGCGAAAATGCATGACGGAAATGCAATTCAGTTGGATCGTGATTTCGAACAAATGCATAGAAAAATACAGAAAACACACCCGTTGAGAAAGATTCTGGATATTGGGTATTTCAGCTCCCTGGCTCTCCCTGGTTCTCCTCTCGTCTAATTTCTCTAGTGCTTCCTCCCTAATCTCTTCATCGTGACGAGCAAGTGTCAGGAAATGCACGTAAAATGTAAATCCGCAACGCTAACAGACGAAGACAAAAACCCAAAACAAAAACAGCAAACCTCAGCCTCTGCGGTGAAATGTACCACCAAATATCAATCAATTTACTAGAGCTGAACGGTATATTCCAAATTTACTATTTACTTAAATTTTCAGTAAATTTATTGGGGGTGTTAAATTATTGGGGGCCACGTGACTGATGAGATATTAACAGGTGTGTGTAAATTTGCTACCCACCAGCTCCATACTTTTTTTAATTATCACCTTTTATTTTTTAAATCTAATTATTCTATTTATTTACTTTATTTTTAATTATTACTTCTATATAGTTGTATTTTTTCTTTTCTTTAAAAAAAACTTTTTCATATTCTACCCTTTGTTTTCTTTTTCACCTTATTTTTTTATTTTTCAAAGATGCTCTAAGTAGATATTTAACAAATTTAATTGGTATCTAAAATTAAATATTTGGCTGCTAATATCGTTTTTTAGATGTCCAACTCAAAAACAGATGAGCACCGCCCTTGTCCTTCCTGCGGTGTGCGAAGTGTACTGCGAAGCGTCGGTGCTTGTTTAACCAGCCCACTGTCAACATCTTTCCAAAGCTCACAGGCACGGGCGAAAACAAATTCAAACGGTTTATCTTATATTTTAAATTTAATAAGCTCTGAAAATTAGGGCTGTTTAACTTGATGGAAATATTACTTTGCAGCTTTGCTCCTTAAAATTATAGGGAAAAAGTTAGAAAAAAAGACGTAAAAAAAGTAGTGAGAAAATAATTTATTAAAAAATAAATTAAACTACTGAAATGGAGTGCATCAAGGCAATTTAAAATTACTATGTAAAATTTTTTTGAAAGTATGGATGATAAATTGACATAACATTTATCAATCTCACCTATTTCTAAAATTCTTATTTTTTTCATTATTACTTATATTTTCATATCATCTTTTACTTATTTAATTTTTATTAATTTTATAATCAACATTATCTATTTTCTCATGAGGTCATGAACATTTACATTTCCATTCTTCCTGTCATCTTGTACCATGCAAATAACCCTGTGGGCCCTTTTATCAATTCTAAAAAGAAAAAAAAGAAAAATAATAATAATAAAGCAAAAGACACAATGAAGAAGGATTTCTTTTTTTTTTTTCATTATCAGACACCTTATTTGAATAGTAATGAGTTTAAAAATAAAAAATGCAATAATATCAACCAAATAAGAAATTATATTAGTTATAAAATAAATAAAGATAAATAAGAGTGATGATAAAAATATGGATAATAATAAAGAGAAAATATAATTATTTTAAAAGATAAATGTCACAACAACCGCACGATGCGTACGACTGAGCCGAGTTACGGCCCAAGACGTAAGTGTAAGCAGCACGCAAGTACCAGTAACAGCAGAGCTGAGTCCAAGAACACCATAGAGGAAGAGAGAGAGAAAGAGAGAGAGAGAGAGAGAGAGAGAGAGAGGAGGAGAGAGAGAGAGCGCGAGCGAGCGGGCGGGCGAGAGAGAGAGAGGGCGGCCG
>JAYJMB010008214.1:17298-29725 GCA_036873735.1 Pouteria campechiana
CGTTGATTGTATCACGACCCTACGCAATCTAAACTGCTCATGCTGTATTATCTGCCATCCATTGTTGACCTCGACCTTCGTTTTTTTCTACAACATGGTTTGAGTTTTTGGCCCGTACAAAATTCAGGCGTGAATCGTCTACTTATTGACTCCATCCTTTCCCCTATAATCTTTCAAAAGTGCTTGATTTTAGATTTGAGAATGTCAACCCAAATTCAACTGGAAACAATCTTCTTCTTCTTCTTCTGTTAAATGGCTGGGATCGGATTTGGTTAAGGTTTTAATTATACTACTTAGTTCAAGATATCGCTGAAATTTTGGCAAATAGAATTCGAGCTCCCAGAAATCCGAAACGATTTACACCGCCCTAGTCCTGGCACATAAAATAACAGTAGTCATTAGAGAGGCAGAGTTAATAGTTGTACCTGCAATCCGCTTCTTTATTTTACGTAAGCTTGATGGCTGAAATCTTTCATATCTTGATTACATCATCTCCAGCTTCCATTCACCTGTTCATCTCCATTTACAGTTCAATCCAGGCTAGATAAACAAAGGCTAAGTTTACCCGATCAACGAAAATTATACGGCATTTTCGGCTGAAAATGATGAACTCAACACCACTGATTTGGAATACATGGATCGCAGTTCCCGAAGCAAGGTCACATTTGGGTGTATAGATTGAATGAACGAGGACAGTCACGTTTTAAATAATTAAAGACATTCACCAGTCGAGCTGCATTTCCTAGGGTGGGCGTACAATTGCAAATAAATAAGTTCCTGAACAATTAATTGGTCGAAATACACTGGACGGCTCAAAATAAGAGAATCCAATGTCCCATTGTCCGTACTCAAGTGTCCTCTCAATGACTTTTTGTTTAGCACAATTCAACACATCTCATGTTATTATAAGTGGGTCCCCATCCGTTGGATTGGAATCGTTGTACGCCACTTATAAAATTCCCATATGCCCGCCAGCGTATCAACAGCATTCTCCTTGGGAGCGGCATGCACTTGCAGCGGCTTAACCCACGGCGCATTTTAGCCCAACCATGAAGTCCGTCCACTGTTTTTCACAGCCCAAGTTGACTCTCGTCATTCATCCGGCGAACCGCGAATCAAATCGCAGCCGTGAGCTAGCGGCCTGCCTGCCGACCCCGGTCGGCGGGCCCACACACCAATCATTTCACCCCCAGGTGATTCGCTGCCCCGCCCTTCTCCCTCTTACCTAAACTTCACGCGCGCGAATTCCACAGACTAAAAAATCACTCCTCCAAGATCCAACTCGATCGATGATTAGCGAACGCCACCATCTAGATGATCTCCAATGAAAACGATCCAAAATCCAACTCAATAGCAAGCGCGTAAAACGGGCGGTTGAAACGCAGTAGAAAAAAAGTCTCACTCATCTGATCCCATTCAAAAGTTGTAATGCTGTATGCCCCGTATGGCCTCCAAAACCACCACATCGTCCACTCGCAAGCTTGACAAATCGGCACGAGAGAGCAAGCCTGCCGCCGTTAGAATTATAAAATTCAGCACGCATTCGCGCGAGTTCAGTTATCGTCTTGTGAGCATCATCACTCCCTCTCTTATTTAAACACCTCCTGCCACCATTGCGCGCTCCCACGCTCCCCTCGAAAACCGGCATTACAGTAATGCCTCGGGCGCTATTCCGAAACGCCACCCGCCACGGCCTGCTCCGATAGCTCTCGTTGCCTCAGACATGGACTCCGTCGCGTCTTCTTCCTCCAATTCTCCGTTCCGCCACCAGAAATCCCCGTCGCCCGGCCGCTTCCTCGGCCTCTTCTCCGAGCCCGCGGCGGCAATAGGCCCTGCCAACGGCGTCGAGCTGCACGAGGACGACGTCTTCTGGTCCGACACTAGTTCCGACGTTGGCTCCTCCTCCTCCTCCGGCCGCGCGGATAATCCTCTGCCGCTGCCTCAGTCGCCCCGCCCCAATGGCCCCACCCGATTTCGCCGCCCGCAGAACTTCGGCATACTTGCCGCGCTTCCTGAGACAGTGCTGCAGCGCGAGGAGCAGCACAACGGGCCATTCCTGCACCGGTCTGTCGCTTCCCCTCCGACGTCGTCGAGGATGATTCCTTCGATCCCGAAGCTGCAGCCTCCCGCGCCCGTGGGGAAGTTTCACCTGTCAGCTCCGGTAAATGTCCCTGCGATGCCGATGGCGGCGAAGAGGAGGGGAGATTCGGAGGCTTTTGAGGAAGATGAGGATGGGGAGGCGGACGATGAGATGCTTCCGCCGCACGAGATCGTTGCGAGGGGGTCTGCACGGTCGCTGATGACGACGTTCTCGGTGCTGGAAGGGAAGGGGCGAACCCTGAAAGGGAGAGATTTGAGGCGGGTGCGGAACGCAGTGTTCCAAAAAACAGGTTTTCTTGATTGAAAAAAAAATAAATCAGAATTCCCATTTTGCTCTTGTTCTTTTTTCTGCTGTTCATGACTCTCTTCGGAACTGAAGTCTTTTCAACATCATTGTTTTGGATCTTGAATATTCAATTTCAATCCCAAATGATGCTTCAGTTTGTCTCTCTATAGCCATCTTGATGCTAATTTCTTTGCGAATGGATGAAACATGCGCTGATTGCAGCCGTTGTTTTGATTTGTCATTTTGGCAATTTGAGTACGGGTTAATCTAATATATGAACTGATGATTAGATGGTCACAAGAAGGTTAGGAAAATAAGCAGTTATTCACATTCAAGCAGTAGAGATTGTTTTGCCGATCTGGTTGATACTGATTTTGGGGATAAAATCCGTCAATGCTTTATGTAGGGTTCCTGCCAGATCAATGGTCGTGCACTTTTGATTATAAGTCTGCAGCTTGTATGGCGTAGGTTACTCTCCGTAGATCGTCTATGTGAACAACACCATTTCATCGATAACAAGTGCTATTAATACGATGAGAACTAAGAAGGCAACTTGCAGAATGTGCACTTAACACGTGCCATTCATTCATAGCCCTTTTTATTTGGCTGGATCTCACACCTTTGCTTGGTGCTTTGTATTGCCTCTTTGATCTGTCATCGCCTGAATTTTTTCAAATTAATCATATCTTAATTCAATCACCGCATAAATTGGCTTGGCTTCTCTGAATTACAATAGATGTAACTATCCAAGGAATTAGTTTATTGAATTGGAAAGCCTCCAATAGTTGTGACTCTAAAATCGTCAAATATGAATAAAAAGGAAGTCCTAAAAAATGATGGAATCAAAAAGTTGTCTTTCCTCAATGTTATCATCCTTGAAATCGAGCAAGCTAAATGATGTACAAAATTATTTCTCATCATTGCATCTTTTTGATTCACTTTTCTTTTTTCTATTCTTGGAATATGCTACTGAGGATAGCATCTTGAATGGGATTTTTTCTTGATTGATTATCTGGTGGCTGATGCTTTTCATCTGTTTCATTGATAACGTAAGCACACAAGAAATAGCCAAAATGCCAGATTGTTTTGTTCTCACTGGTTTGAATTGAATGCTATTATTATGGAGTTGGGTACCATCAAACCCAGTCCAATTTGTCTAATCTAGATCACATTTGTTTGCTCAAAAACTTGATGGCTGACTTCCTATTTTAACTGCAGGGACGATTTTATCCATCATTGGTTGATGGATGTGATCCTAATTTCAATCTCTAGCCATTTGCATGCCTTTTTGGCAGTGACTAGGAAAATGTTAGACCAATTGAGTGGACTTCAGGGGCCTTTCTCATTTCATTCCATTGCTCATCTTTGCAATTTTTAGTTGATAGAAGTGTCCTTGTTTTCATATCATGTCATTTGTGTTGACAACTTGCTGTTGGGTCCATCTTTGCTGGATTAGAACACCTTGCATATGCCGCATTCAAATTGGTTAACATTAATACATATGGGCCTTATGGATGACTGAACAGCATTTTTAAGGATTTCTGTGTAAACACCACTCCTATTTTAACTGTTTACTAACTTCTATGTGTTTGGCAGTGATATTATGAGGTCACAACCATCAGTATAAATAGTTATTATGGGGGTCTTACAGCTTCCTTGTAGGATTCCTGAGAAAAAGGATGCTTCACTGACTCCATTCTTGAACTCTGTATAAATTGGCAATCTGATGTGGTTGCTTTGATGATTGAGGATGGTCACATTGTAAATTATTATCTCTTGGCAATTGGCATATCGATCATTTAGATTTCAACTTTATTCTTGAAGGGGATTCGGTGATTTGATGATAAGAGACTGAGAACTATAAGAGTTGAAAATTTGTTTTCTTATACCTGTTTTCTTTTTGTTGTCTGTATATCTTTGATTATGCTGGAACATATGTAATCCTCTTCAAATTTTGCACCTTTTTCTTTAATATTACCAATAGATTATGAAGGGCCTTCTCTTCTAATGGGAATTCGTATTGTAGAAAGTTTCTTTTGATTGGTATTTTGGGAGCATATATGTTTCTTTTCTTTTCATTTTACATAATTTTTCAGTATGAATGTCATGCAATTGTCATATAAATGTGGGGTACTCCCATGAAAAACTTGCAAAAATGGTTGCTCAAGGTGAATTACATTATAATGGTAACACCCATAACTCTAGCCAATATGAAGTATTGTCTACTTTGGGTCAACTAGATTGCATTGGCATGTAGAACTTGTATGGTCTTATCCATTCAGGTCAACTCTCTAGCTGAAAATGTGCTTTACAATAATTTGGCATAGTTCATACTCAAATCCCTGATTTCAAATCATATTGGTTTCGAAACCAACTCTCTTACCAACTGAGCTACTATGATTTGCTACAGTTTATACTTGAACGCCTAATCTCAAGTCATATTGGTAGTTGATAAGATAGTTGGTCTTGAAACTAATATAACTTGAGATCAATGTTCGAGTGTGAACTGTAACAAGTCATTGTGAGACGCCTTTTAGGCTAGAGAGTTGACCCAAAGGGACAAAATTATGCTGGCTCTACATGACGGTGAGATCTGGTGGGTCCCAAACAGATAATATTTTACATTAGCTATAGTTGGAAGTGTTACAAATAGTATTAGAGTCACTTTTTGGCCACTATCATGTGAAAGATGTGGTAGGCTCAGATCAGATGTGTGCTGAGAGAGATTCTGAGATATGTTTGATATTACCTAAGTCATTGTGAGATGTTTTTCGGACTAGAAGGTTGACCCCAAAAGGGCAAAAACATGCTGGCTTTGCTTGCTAGCGGGATTTGGTGAGACCAAAGCGGATAATAATTCACATTGGCTTGAGTTGAAGATTTATAAATTACATCAGAGTCACTTTTTGGTCATTGTCATATGAGCAGATGTGGTGGACTCATATTAGATATGTGGCGAAAGAGATCTTAGGATCATATTTGGTAATACTTAAGTTATTACGAGGTGCCTTTTGGGCTAGAAAGTTGGTCCAAAGGAACAAAATCATGTGGACTCTTATGTGCTAGCAAGATTTGGTTGGTCCAAAGCGGACAATGCTTAATATTGACTAGAGTTGGGGGTGTTACAATAACTTTAGCAAATCAACTCTTGTTTGTGCATTTAAGAATGAGGAGAATGGTGTGACTTGAGTTCCATGAACACCCAGTGTGGTTAACCATGGTTAATTATGTGGCATCCAGTTTGCCTCAAGACCAAGAAATGCCAAATGAGACTTGAGATTGTGTTACTTTTTGGGGAATGTGTCTAGCTCTTATCATCGCCAAAAGCTATTTTCCACTGAAATGTGGTCAACTAAATGAATCCTATGGCACCATCCTAATGCTTGTCGATCTCTAAAAAAGTTGAATAGTTTCAAGGTGAGCAGCTGCTAAAGAGCCCCAGGAATTGAATGATATTTTTTCCATTTTTCTTTGTATGCATGAAAGGAGATTTTATTTGAGGTGAATCTGTGGCACTTATCCAGTCCAAAGCTCTCACTTCAGAAGGTACAACTGCGTTGAAAGCATTCGATCCAGGAACGAGTTCCATATGACTAGACACCAAAAAGATTATTTCTTCCCCTTATATCTGAACCTGCAATTCCCATCAATCCCTACTCTAGGTGCTACATAGCAGAAAGTCCTAGAATTGCAATATACTTATCCTTGAGGTGTTTGCTAGATTTGCATGTCCACATGGGTCTATATAACATGCTCAAAGAAGTCCATGATGAGCACTAACTTGATTCCTTCTTTTGGAAGAAACTCAAAAAACAATGTGTTATTTCTCAATGGAAGTACTCGCATAAACCTTGCTTTTATCTCCTCAACAAACTGCAAACTTAATGCTTATGTAGAAGTATGTAAATTACCTTATACATCCTGGATTTCATCAGTTACCATTATGATAATAGTGCACGATTTGAAGTCAAGTAATCTGGCATTTTGCACATTTTGAAGCACCTTAAGTGAATCCATGATTGATAGTTGTGAAGCTTAATGCTACCACAAGTGATCAGAGTTGAAAACCGCAATTTTAAATTGAGTGTAACTCTTGCCCCTAAAAAATGTTGTGAACTCCAAACTCACTCTACAACATTCCAGTGGTCATTATCACATTTTCCTAAAGTTGACCTATATAACCTAAAATTACTTTGAAAGATGAGGCCTTCAATGTTCTAGTTGCTAACATTGTTAAACATAGAATATCATCTGCAAATTGAAGTAATGACATTATAATAGTGCTCATTTAACAGTGAATCCTCTAGAAAGCTGAACTGCTTGGCTGATTTCTACATCCCTCTCAATTCACTATTAAGATGCAAGAAACTGTTGAAGGCAGTTATGCATCCATGCGGACGCACAGAAGGAAGAGAGTGGAAACATTTCGAAGCTAATTTGCAACTCTTGAGGGAGCAAGGGAGTGCCCTGAATCAAACTTACTGTGTATCAAAGTGATGTCTTTGGATGTAAATAAAATCTCTTTTCACTTGTAAAGGATTATAAATGTGTCCGTTAATAAGCATCTTCTGTCGTTAAAGAAATTTATAGGTATTGAGGTTCAAAGTCTCTCTCTTCTAATTAATTTTATATTTCAGTTCCTGTTACCTATTGCTTTAATGCTTATGCCTTCATGATAGTTTTATCTATCAAGATGTGAGAGTGGGCTTCAATACCTTTTCTTTCATGTAGAAGTTTCTGAAGCATTACCGAAAAATAATTATACTTCCATTCAGGACCATACCCCATCCTGAAGGGAAAAAACTTGAGGGAGAGGGGATATATCACTCTTGCTACTTTTCTATTACTTGATAGTCAATATGTTATCTTCTTCATGTGCTGGCCATCCCATAAAAAGCAGTGATGTTGCAATAGTATGAAGTGTTTTCGTTTTCAATTCCATTCTGGAACATTATTGGTTAGAGATACGGATTTGTGATTAAAACCTCTGAATGTTTTATCATGTGGTTTGTCTTTGTTCTTAGAGACTGGAGTCCTACCTACCCAAGGAAGCTTGAATTCACCCATGCATTTTGGAAACAAGGTAGTCATTCTGGTATAAATACTCACATTTAAAGAATTTTATATGCATTATGGTGTTGTCACAGGTTACCAATTTTCTCTTGGTGATGTAATTGCATGTGCAACTAGGCTGTAACTGTCACACTTCATCCAAACTCAATGCATGCTCTGTTCAATTTATGATATCAAAGCCTGGCTTCGATCTTTGTGAATCATGATGGCACTAGCCTGCATTTGATTGGGCTCAGGTGTGGCATGTTTGGATATACCATGAAAAAGCTAAGGCTAGCAAAAATTTTCCCTTTCCTCTAACATGACATTTACATATACTCAACAGTCATATTTTTCTCACCTTCAGTTATTTTTTTCAATTATCCTCCCATACTAGTCCATCTAAAAAAGCCTTTTATTTTGTCATTATTGACTTTATAGTTAACATCCCCTTTTATTTGACATCATCCTACATTGCTTTTATGGTTTCTGTCTTTTACCGCCATCCAAACATATGCTGTTGATTATTAATCAATGTATCATTGACATTTAACACCCATGGATGACATAGTGGTTCTCAAAACCTGTATGAGAGTTTATGAATCACTTGTCTGATTGTTGGCATCCTCTTTTTGGGGATGTTATCTTTGTCCATTATATGGTTGTTGGGTAATGGCATAGGTTTTGGTGTGTTGAATTTCTGAACATGTCGAACTTACTCCAACCCGTTTGAGCATTCCTTGAAAAGTGTGTCTGGGGACGATCTAGTCTGTAAATTAGGTTTGAGTTTAAGCATTCCTTGAAAAGTGTGTTTGAGGACTATCTAGTCTGTAAATTAGGTTTGAGTTGTATTTGACATCTCCCACTATCATGCTTTTTCTCCACTGAGCCCTTTTCTACTGTATATATTACATGTTCGTTTAGTCACTCTTGTGGCTTCTGTAGGCGTATGGTAATCGTGCCAAATCAGGAATATCTATTGGCCGATTTTGTTGGCTCAAAAGATGAATTGATTGGAGAAAGTAGGATTTTCAAATACAAACACCACCAAGATGGGAAAAGGATTTACTGCTGATGATCCACCATGGAGATACTGCCCGTCCTGATTTTTTGTACGCTATGCTCCGCTCTATCGTAGGTCTACATTTGCATGTGTTGCTGCGCATCCCTTGTCTCGTGCAGAAAGATTTGTTTCTTTCGTTTTGAATTATCTATCTGTACATGGGTACTGGGACTTGAAAATGTCCAAAAGAAGATGTAAATAGAAATGTTAAAGATCCTATCCACAGTACGAGCCCCTCCTTGTATATGCAGATGCGTTGTTAGGATTGTCAGGGCATCCCGTCCATTATTGGATGCCCATGTGATTGCTTACTTTCCTTACATTTTATCCTGCCATTTGCAACAGCAGTTTGGACATTTTCTGAGCAAAGAAAACTACCCCAACATGCTATACATCAATCCGTCCCTTCGTTGATTTTCTCTATAAATGGACGCTTTTGTTGAGTAGTATCCAACGGAATAGCACAAATCCATGAATTTAGGGAGTACTAGTTCCAATGCCAACATATTATTCCATGATTCGCATTCTTCTTATTTATAAGTGAATGTGCCAAAACAGAAGACAAACTGGGGAGATCTTGGATGATTTGGCCTCGTGACTAGCTGCCAGAAAAAGCCATCTCCCCAAACTGCCATGCAGCCGTGCCCCTTTCCAGTTGGAAGTTTCTATAAAACCACGGAGTCTGTTTCTGATGACATGAGGTACGTGCGATGCGCATGCACCCGACCATCCAGTGCTCTGATAGCAACTGATGTGGGCATGGTTGTGGCTGCTTATGAACATTTTATCTGGCATGTTCAATCTGTAAAGCGGCGTATCCGTGCGAAGCATCGAAGAACTGCTGCATATGGTTCGCATGGCCGCTCATCCTAAAGACTGAGAGCTAAATAAAGACAGGAACTTGTCTTATTCTCTTTTGGTTTGAAGGTGACCGGTTCCCTGTGACTACCCTTAACAGTTCGAACCATCACACTGTCTTAGCACATTTTTGCATGGCCTGTTTAGCAGGCCTACCTGCTATTTCATTCGCAGTGGCTGGGTAGGACTCTCTCCAACACCTACGCTATTTTATCTGGCTAAGTGGCTGCCCACCATCCGTTTACTTACAATCTTCAGTCCTTAAGGATAGAATTACAATTTCCTGCTGAGGCTAACTCGATTAACATTTGAAAATGGGATCTCAGCAACGAATATCTATAGACCTTTAAATTAGGTTGATATTTGTAAGAAAGGTTGTCATGGAATAATCACACTGGTAAGTTATTTTGAAAATAAAAGTTCAAAGAGATTTTGTTTTGGTTTCAATTAAATTCATAGGTGCATTATAAATAAATAGTATAGATAATCATATTGGTTAGATATCGTGAGAAGGGCCATTTGCACATATGTCTATATCTTTTACTTGAAATTGAAAATGTAAGCAAATTGAAAATGTGCTTACATTTTTAAAATATTAATAAATATACCGATAAATTTATATAAAAAAAAATTGTAGTTGCACCAATCCCGTTGGTGGACATAATGACGGTGTAAGATAGACGTTAACTTTTTCCATGATTCATGCATTACTTACAGTAGTGACTAAGGGAATTGGTATATTTGATTAAAAATGATGAGGCATTGATCGAAAATACAAATAATAATTAAGAGTGAAACGAAATTGTTGAAGCAATGTCATAACTCTGTCAAAGGCTAGCTTTGGCAACATGAACGGTCTGGATTGATGAAATACGTGGAATCCTCGGGGAATCGAAAACGCGTGTGTAGTGCACCGAGACACGAGCGGTGTATCCTACCATTCGCCACACAAGGTCTCTCTCCTCCCTCTGCTCATAACCCTGGCGACGGTGTGGTGCAGGGCCCTCTTTCTCCTCTTTTTCTTGGTAAGGGATTCTCTATTGCTCTTGCCACTGAATACGTTGCGGTATATAGAGATTGATTACTAAGCATAGCCCTTAAGATCGCCTTCCTTTTTCTTTTAATGGAAGCGTTTTGAGTCATAGCTATGCAACAGAGAATTTAAGGTCCCTGAGAGTTTCTCTTCGAGGCCTTATTCCGTCTCTTGGCTAACCACTCATGAGACATTTCTACTTTGGCATTTAACTTCCATTTCTTAAATCCTGAGATCATTGGCATTTGCTATGAATCTTCAGTGGTTGTGATGTGAGAATTATTATGCCAAGATCTCCTGAAATGCTTCACCCTAGCAATATGGAAGACACCCTTTTTAATGCAGTTACCTTCTCATTTTCTTAATTTCCTTTATTTAAGTATTTAATTTGGATCCTTAGGCCTGAATTCTGGAATTTAATGATAAATAATCTATATAGTATTTTGCGGGGGCAAGAATGACGAATCAATTAGATGTGTGAAAGGGAGTTTATGTCTCCTTATGAACGGAAATTTTGAGGCAATACTAATATCCTGACTTGCCTCTACATTCCTTCACTTATTATTATTATTATTGTTATTTAGATGATTTATTGGCCCAGGTCATTGATATGTTGGGTTTTGGCTATTGGTTTGTTCTCCACCATGGATGGCGCTAGGGGTACAACCCCAACCCAGACCGTTTTTAGGGTTGGGGTAGGGTATTTACAATTTAAGATAAAAAAATTATGATATACACTACCCAATTTAGAAATAGGGTTGGGTTAAGGCCACGAACATCTAATTTGAATTTAAACCTTGTTTTACGTCTTGATGAATATAAATTTAATTATCGATTATAAAAGTTTTTTATTTTACTTAGTTACTACGATTATAGTTCAATTAAATTATTATTATTATTATTATTTTACATAGGCTTTAATATTTTTGTTTAAAATTTTAAGCTCATTTTTTATTATTAAAATTTATATTCTTATATGTAAGTCTTTGCTCACAAGATAACTATAGAAATACTAATGCTAATTTGTGCATAACTGTTTATGTATGTTGTAATTAATTTAAAATTAACATCGAAGGTTGTAGTTCTGTATAATTTAATTTTAAAATTAACATAATCTCCTTACTTGAAATAAACTAAACTAAAGTATTAAGTTAGGATAGGGTTGAGTTTTTAAATAGTGTTGAGAGTTTGGCTGGTATCTTTATTTTACTTCAATTTGACATCGCTTGACTTGAGTTGCACTTTTAGGTTGGGGCGCAATTTGGAACAGGTTAGGTTTTGTAAATAGATATTTTAATGAAATTAACTAAGGTGTAGTCAAGCAACTAAACGATGTTTAAATTTTATAATAGAGATAAATTTATATTTATTTATATGTATATTGTGGTTAGAAATTGGATTAAAATTTAAAATGGATTTTTTAAATCCTCAATTCAATCCAACCCTATTTATAAATTGGGTTGTGTTAAACTTAGCTTCTTCTTTTTTTAAAAAAAAACTCAAATAATAAAAAATTTCAACCCGACCCATTTGAGTTGGCCTGATTCTGTTTGAATCCCACCCAAATTGCACCCATTGCACAAAATTTCAACAAGATCTTGGAAAGCCATCCTAAGCCTAAGTAGGCTGGTTGCCACTTTGAAACTCTCCTTTCTGTAGCCGAGGCATAGGGTTGGCTGGATCTTATTAGCTGATGGCTAATAAGTAGTTAAACTTGATAAGCAGCTGAAATCAAATTAGGTTGATGAATTATCTTCATAGGGCATCAGCTAAATGTATAAAGTTCTGTTTGAGACAGCTGAAATATTTAGAAAATTGAAATAAAGAAATTTACCAAATATTTATTTGATAAATAAATATGAAAAGTTAAATTTGCATGTAAGAGGTGGATCAATCCGTTAGGTAGGCAGAGGATGGCACATAGGGGAACCAATCGCTCACGTCTAATTTTAACAAGAGCAGGTGGGTTAAGGATTACACAATTTGTTATTTTAAGTTATTAAAAATGGATTTTCATTAACTAACCCAGCTCAAT